>VWZW01006249.1:2258130-2325691 GCA_013397115.1 Edolisoma coerulescens
AATATCCACCTACTCCCAATATGTTAAAAAGAACATTTGAAAGGTCACCAGAAATTCCTGATTTAATGATAAATAAAATGCTGGAAAGGATGCAATTCAAGATGGGGAACTAGGAAAGATCTAAATAATAAGAACCACAAAGAAAGGCAGCTTGCAGCAACATGTATAGACAGGACTTCAGCAAAGGAAACGTTAAAAGGGACAGGAAACCCTGCCTAGAGTGAAACAGGACCAATGGACCCAATGGAATACAGCCATTGCAGGACAACATCAACTGAGTGGACAACAAGTTAACTTCAGCTGGACAAGAATAATCTGAGGAAGGCACTGAGTATCAAGACAGTATCTATGAAATGTACCTGCAAGTGCAACTTGAAGGCAACACAGGAACACCCCAGCTCACAGGAACACCCCAGGCTAATGCAAAGAAGTCTGTTTTTACAAACCAACTGCTAATAAAGCAATCCTCAAGTTCAGTTTAAATGCAGGCACTTCTTCCTGTTTGGCATGAAGTAGATTAACAAATACTTACAGGCAAAAGGTAAGAAGAACTCCAGACCAGCTTTTTTCCTTCTCAAAAACTAATATACACAACTAGGATAAAATTAGACCACATGCTTTAAAACAAGATTTAATTTTGGTCCATGTTCTCAAAGGAAAATAATAAAGCAGGGCCATTTTGTTAACACATGCCTCGTTTTCGGCTAGAATGCAAAGTCACTCCAAACTGAACAGGCAGCTGGAAATGACAGTTTTGCTCCCTGTTTAACGAGACATTGGTAGCAGCTCAGCTTCCTCTTCCCATTGCCAAGCCTTCCACAAGAGAACTAAAAAAGGAACCATCTGAGGGAGAGGAGAATAAGAGACTATTTTTGGGGAGTTAGTTTTGTACACTCAATCACATGACAGCACTGTAAATGTCTCTCTCCCTCTCTATAAATTACATGCTTTTCTTTGAATTCTGCTTGTATACATTGCTCTTTGAGGAGATGTTTCTGTGCTGCAGTTCTGTCTTGTTCCATGGGGTCAGTCACCTTTACTGCTCACACTTCATGACTGGAAAGACAATCTTCCAGTTCCTGAGTTCATGTTCAGCTATGTATCCCTCAATCAAGTGCTGTTTGCAGCTGGAAATAGTCAGCAGTTATTTTTATATAATAGTGAGATACTACATCATTTATATAAATAAATGAAACCATTTATACAAGTGAAAGGGCAGCTTTTCAGTTAAATATATTATTTTTGAACCGGTTTGTATTATTATTTCACAAATCCTCCAGTACCTGATGGCTGCCTACACCATCAGCATTTTAAAGTGTTTCATCCTATGCCTTCTGCCTCGATTCCAGGGGTCACTGCCTGCACACCTGCTGCTCCCTGAAAACTGAGCTGTTTTCTACCTGATTTATCAGTAATCTCCGAGTTCATCCACACCTACAGCCCTGGCACTGTAAACCACATACAGCACAACTTGTTTTAAAGATTAAGCTATTTTCTTTAAAGGTTTTCTTTCTGCCTTAGGCCACATTTTAAGAAGATTATACATAAACCCAACAGCATTACTGCTATTCTATGTGTGAGAGAATCCAGGTGCCAGCCCAGACTATCCAGGAGGGAAAGGGACATGCCCTCCTCATTCCTGGACACTGGGGAAGCTGGAGCTCACACAGTTGGAGCTGAAGAGAAATCAATTCTCCACCATGCAGAGCTCTCAGTTTATGCTTAAGAACTTTCTCAAAGCTTAGCAAGGCAAAGGAGTTTTCCCAGTGATTAGAAGGTGCCTTGCACACACAGAGGTGACACCTGGAGAATCTTGCAGCTGATTTCCTGTTTCCCTGTGACACGAGGCTGATCCATTTCTGAATTCACTCCTGCCCAAAGCAATGATACATGTCTGCCAACATGGGCTGCTTTTCAAACTGTTTTGCTGAGACTGTTGTTTCTTTCACCTGGGTCACGTTTATTGTCAAATTGCTCTGTCAATATTCACCACAACTGGGGGCTTTTATTTTAGCCCATTTTTAGATAAAGCAGCAAAGGCTGAGAATGAAAGGTCGAAAAGGGAGACCGAGTGGAGGTTCACAAAATGTAACTTTTACTCTCCATCACCTCACATAGGCAAGAGTGCTTTCAGTTCTTGAGAGCACACAAACAAGGTAAAAACCTCAGGAAGTGGCAAACATCTCAAAGAGATAGGAAACTAAACATGAAAGATTCCATAAGTAATCATCCAAAAATGAAAGCAAAGCTGGAAAATAACATTTCTAAGGAACAAATGGTTTAGCATGTATGTACAATCCACTAACAA
Organism: Edolisoma coerulescens; assembly: GCA_013397115.1. Lineage (NCBI taxonomy): Eukaryota > Metazoa > Chordata > Aves > Passeriformes > Campephagidae > Edolisoma > Edolisoma coerulescens. The sequence continues at coordinate 2,260,439 of VWZW01006249.1, forward strand.
AGAATTGGCACAGCTAATGATATGTAATTGAAATTTATGAATATTAATCTATAATTAATTTTAAATAGCTGTAAGCATTTTAATAAATATGGAAGTCCAATATTAGACTTTTATACCAGATACCAACCAGCCACGAAAACATTATATAACTATTATTTTTTTAAATCTCTTTGCCTCTTCATTTCAAAAGTAGAATGGGCACTTTCTGAAAGATAGATGTCAAGCACAACCAGCAGAATGTTTTCTGAGATAGAGAGACAAGCAGCTGTGCTCAATAAAAAGCTCAGCAAAAGAAAACTACAGGGATTTTACCAGCAGGATAGGCAGAGTATAGAAACATCAACTGAGCCAACATTTAGGACAGCTTCTGGCAATGTAGAAAATCTATATGCAATGTATAGATTTTTTAGCTATTTGCACAACAGTCAGAGTGTGTTTAACTCACCCATTTGTTGCCAGGATGAACAACATGTATTGTGCGCAATTGTGCTGTGGATGTAGCAGGACATAATCAAAGCAAAACAATTAATATGTTAAAATAATTGGATAAGAAAGCAGAAACTGGTATCTTTGATTATCTACAGGATAGTGAAATTGAAGAAATTTCCCCCAAAGATGAACAAAAGAAACAGCATTGGCTCTGAAAAGAAGGTGTTACTCCATAGGAAAACAACGTGAAAATTCAGTCTGAGCAAGTTATAAAAATAGAATTTTTGAGCGGGTCAGAAAGTGCAAAGGGCTATGGGGTCATAGAAGATCTGACCAAAACGTGTGATTACAAGGAAATGAGGGTCTACACAAGTTTTTTTTGGCTCCAAGTTCATGATGACAGTCATTTTTAGGGCTACGAACAACCAAACCTTGAAATTTCTGGGAAATATTTGCACACGCCTGTTTTCAAAGTTTGATTGTAACTATGGACATCACCCTTCCAAGGCCAGGTGCAAGGCATTGACTACAGCCTGTGCACCATGGGGTGGGGGGCTGCTCTTCTGAATATTGTTTATATTATTGTTAAGAAGCTACTTCATGGGTTTCAGTGCCGCTCTCAGAGAACTGACATGCTGTGACAACTACAAAACACAGTCAAAATGCTGTGAGGGTGGCAGTCCCGGTTGTATCTTTTTTAAACAAATGAGAAAGCACTCCATCAATTACTGTCTCCCAGCACAAGATATGACCAGTGTTAGAAGCTGTTACACCAATGCAGCTACAGCTACAAGTGCTGAAATGTTTCTCTGAGCACATCCTGTTCAGAACTAGCAACAATTCCTTTTACTTTGAGCAATTCCTGTGTAGGAGGAAATAATTTGGGGCAGATGCATATGTCTATTAGCCTGTCAGAATAATTAGATTGTTTATTGCTTATTTCTTTGTTAGTTCGATGTGAATCTATTCGTCTACAGAAATGAGAAGTACAACACAGAGAAACTCTATTCGATATTTATTTGAAAGCATTGCTCTTTATAGAAAGGAAAACAAGGTAAGTAACTGTTCTGAAAGACTGCTGATATGTAGGAACCCTTTCAAATTTTGGCAATGCTCTATCAGCACAATAGCTGACAATCTGTCCTGATACAGCTGAGAAAAATCTTCTCATGTTCTTTTTCTAAAAGACCATCAGACTAAGACAGACTCTAGGCGAGAATGACAGGTTGATCAAATCAGTCAGACAAAACAGAGGGCTCTTAAATATAACAAGCCTATGCTAATATTCCTTGCTGGGTATTCCAAGGTTTTATTTCATGTATCAGATGACTCAGGAAATGCTGCAGAATTGTCTGCGTCTCTGTGTTAATAATCTATCGTATCTTATTACTGAAAAGCCCAGAGTAAAGAATGAAAAACTTTCAGCATACATAAAGTAAAACTGCTCTTGCAAAAAGGAGATACATAACATGAGGTATATTTTTAGGTCTGCTGTATCTGTTCAGTAGTTACTTTGATTTAACACAATTCCTTAGAGCAAATTAAGATAAAAACATAAACCAAACCCCAAACCTCTCAGGCAGAAAGTCCAGTATGGAAGTTTCAAGCCCACAGAACCACCTTGCAATTTACAGATATCATCTACTTATTTCCAACCTCCCATCTTCACAATTATTGTCAGCCCACATGAGAAGAAATGAACAAACCTGGCTATTACAAAATGCCTTCAAATATCAAGGGCGTCTTTCCACTTTTAAGCCTATAAACCTAAAACAACTACAACAAAATAAATAAATAGACAGTTATTCTTCTGATACAGCTTCTTGTAGCTGTTTTTCAGCCTAGCCATTTGACTCCCATGCTGTGAAGTTCAGGTATGCATATTAACCACTGGGACCCAAAAGTACCTCTGGTGTGTCTATCACTGTGCAGTAAGTCTCTTTCAGACTCAACTTCAGACTGAGGAAACTGACCTGAGAAACTTTTACAGCTACTTTCAGGCAGCTGAATATGAAAATTCTGAAGTCTTCTTCCTTCTCTCCCTGGCACATAAACATTTAGGGCTTTACTCTTAATAACTTAAAACACAGCAATCTGATACTAAGAAGTTTTTAAGACTTTTGTTAAAAACACCTGCCTTAGTATAATCTACGGTCAGCTTATTACAAGAGTGCACTTGGTAAAAATACTAAGAAATATCTGTTTCCATAGACCAGAGCTCCCTTGTTATGACTGGCTCTTGGTTTAAGCAAGCAGTGAACACAGGAAATGGCTGTGTCCCAAAAGTTTACCTTCTAGTAAGTCTCTTGCCAGACCTGGTTCTGCCCCTGTGGACCGAACAAAGTCTGACAGGACTGCATCCATATCAAGAGTCATGTGATCATTCAGAGGTGCTGCCAGACATGCAGCAGCAGTTGGATTCACTGGCTGGCTAAAAGGTCTCCATCTGCCAAGGAGAAAAAGAAACAGGGTTTAGAATATACTCCCAGGTGATGCAAACCACATTTTTCCTCTATTCCCCAAACAAGATCATTAAAAAAGCTAAACCATACCAATTACAGCATATTAAAATAAAAAGCATTTGTCATCCATCTCTGCCTTAGCCTAGAACTGCTGATCAATCATACTGAAAGGTTTTCTCTATCTTAATAGTTCATATTTTTATTGATTTTTCTTATGTGCAACTCATAAATAGATTTGCAGCTTGACTCCAATTCAGCTAAACACAAGATCAGTTTATTAAAACCACAATCACCATATCATTGTCACTGCTCATAAACTGAAGTTTAGCAAGGATTTAAATGTCTAGAGCTCTTTTGCCTTACTAATACTAACACACACACAGCAGAACTTAGGATTTGTTCTTTTATTTGCCTTGTCAATACAGCTTCTGTAATTTATAGATTCTCTGCTGTGCTGGGTCTGGCTGGAATGGAGTTAATTTTCTTCGCTCCCTTTCTAGAACTGTGGCTAACCCAGTGTTGATAATACATCAGTATTTTATTATTAGTGAGCAGAGCTTACACAGCCAAACAAACAGGCTGCCTCAGTTTCCTACTCTGACCCCACAGTGAATAGGCTGGGGTGGGCAAGAGGGTGGGAGGGGACACAGCTGATGTTACAGTAATTTATGAGGTTTATTTATTTTATTTTCTTTTATTGGTGACCAATGCTGTAGCTGCTGAACAGTTTTTACTGTGTTTATGAGCCGTCTGTGGGGGACAATCTTATCAGGGTGCTCTCCTGGGGGCACAATCACCCAGGGACCTGTTAGGAAGCAGATCATGTTTTGCCCCAAGTGAAATGTGACAATGTCTGGCACGGGAATTTTTCTTGCCAAATCCACGGCTAACAAAAATATATCTGCTCTAGTGCATTTTGCATCTACATTTTGTTCCTGAAAACAGGAACCTCCTCCTTCTAGGCAATGCTCTTTATAAACATAAAATAGAAATTAAAGCAGGAACTACAAGAGGAGTTGATGCTAGGCAAGCTATTAAAACAGCTGAAATTTAAAACACAGCTATCCTAAGGGTATTTCCAAACTTCAACCCTGCCTACACTGCTGCAGAAATAGTGCAAAGCAAAGAAAACAGGATGAAATTGAACAATACACAAGGTAAGGAAAAGCATATGTTTTACTTTCATGCTTGTTATTCATTGGTCAAAGTTTACCTTTGAGCATGAATTGGATTTTTCTTGTTGATTCCTCCTCACAGGCTCAGTTGCAACTATACCTCGTGCCAAGGGTAAGGACTGGCACGGAGATTTTCTATTGGCAGCAGATGATGTTGGTTGGCTCTCGGTTGCACCACAGCTACAGGGAAATAAACTGTGAAAGAAATTTGAAACCAATTAATTTCACTGTCCTCCACATGACAAATTGTCCTTTCCTACTTCATGTGTAATTACCTGGTTATACTTAGCCTTACAAATGGAATGCCTTTGTTTTCTTACAAATTGCCTTTTTCTTATCCCTGCTACAATGCAAACATCCTTTACCTTCTGCCTCAGGAGGGTGGGGTCCTTCTCAGCCTCATCCATGAGGCCACTAAACTCAACTTAGTCCAATAAACTAAAAGTTTGCAGGATATAAAATCACAGAACCATAGAATTGTTACAGTTGGAAGAGACCTTTAAGATCACAGAATCACAGAATCAATTAGGCTGGAAAAGACCTCCGAAATGATCAAATCCAGCCTATGACCTAATACTACCTTGTCAACTAGACCATGGCAGTAAGTGCCACAACCAATCTTCCCTTAAACACCACAGGGACGGTGACTCCACCACCTTCCTGAGCAGCCCATTCCAATTTTTATGAAGAAATTCGTCCTGATGTCCAACCAGAACCTCCCCTGGTGCACCTTAAAGTCATGTGCTCTCATCCCGTCACTGTTGCCTGGGAGAAGAGTCTGACCCTCACCTGGCTACACCCTCCTGTAAGGGAGTTATAGAGGGTGATAAGGTCACCCCTGAACCTCCTCCAGTTCACCACCCCCAGCTCCCCCAGCCATTTCTTGCAGGACTTACTGGCTACACCCTATCCCAGCTTCCTTGCCCTTCTCCAGACCTGCTCCAGCACCTCAGTGTCCTTCTTGTTATGAGAGGCCCAGAACTGGACACAGCACTCGAGGTGTGGCCTCACCAGTGCCCAGTACTGCAGGACAATCACTGCCCTGGTCCTGTTGTCACAGCATTGCTGATACACACCAGGTGCCATTGGCCTTCTTGGCCTCCTGGGCACACCTGGCTCATGTTCAGCTGCTGTTGACCAGCACCTCCAGGGCCTTTTGCAGCTTTCCAGCCCCTCTGCCCCAGCCTGTGGCACTGCAGGGGTTGATGTGATGCAAGGGCAGGAGCCAGCACCTGGCCTTGTTGAACCTCATACAACTGGCTTCAGCCCAGCCATCCAGAAGTTCCAAATTGATTGACAAGATCAAGTCCAATGGTCAGCCCAGCACCAACATCATGTTCATCACCAAACTATGTCCTCAAACGCCATATCCACACATTTTTCGAACACTTCTAGGGGTGATGACTCCACCACTTCCCTGAGCAGTCTGTTCCAGTGTTTTACAACCCTTCCGTAAAAGAATACTTTCCTAATATGCAATCTAAATCTCCCCTGGTGCTACTTGAGGCCATTCCCTCTCATCCCGTCACCGCTACCTGGGAGAAGAGACTGACACCCATCTCACCACAGCCTTTCAGGCCAGAGCAAAAAGGTGCCCCTCAGCCCCTTTTTCTCCAGGCTAAACAGCTTGAGATCCCTCACAGCTCCTCATCAGACCTGTGCTCTGTGGTTACACAATATCATGTTTTTCAGGATGAAGGTAGATTACACTGCTGCTGATCCTACCCACTTCACACTCTTCAGGCCTCTACATTGTACCACTGCATGTTTCACACCGCTTGTACATTTATACTTTTATACTATTTATACAGCTGTATCATTATGTTTGGGCCACACGAGGATAGCAGGGGAGGTGATCTTTTCCTCTCTATTCAGCCCTGGTGAGACTTGTCTGGAGTATTATGTCCATTTCTGGATCCGCAACACAAGAAAGACACGGACATATTGGAGTGAGTCCAGTGAAGGACCACCAACTGCACTGGATCACTCCTGTGCAAGGGAAACACTTCTAAAATGTAATCCTAATGAAGATACAGGAACAGAAGGAAAGCTGGAAATACTGAGGAGACTAGTTAAAAAGGAATGCAGACATCTTGGGAAGAGAACTACCTTACTGGATTATGGCCAAATTTGACATCTAAGCTGTGTCTCAACTGAATCTGTTCCAATGCAAATGCAGTACAAAAATGCTACTTTTATATTTAACAAACACTCATACATAGATGCACTGTACTCAACAGTACTAATCTGTATAAAAAGAGCACCAGAAACTGAATACAACTAATTTCTTTAGTGACTACAAGAAAGAATGAGGTTAATCTTAGCCAGCAGGACGGAAACATATGGATCAAAGTAAAGGAACCTGCCAGGGATGATACAAAGCATTGGTGCATTTCAGATCACCACCAGAAGTGACTCAGTAGTATAATGAGTGTTAATTTAAATGCACCAGCTGGGCACTCAAGTACAGTCATTGTGTGGGGGCTGGAGTGCTCATAAGTTTGGGGAGCTGAAGAGCATATCAGCTTGGAGAAGCCAATTCATGAGTTGTCTCAGGATCAGCATTACTTCAGTATTTTCAACAGTAAAAAAAGACATCCTTCTAAGAGCAAAAGACAAGACCAATCTCTGCATTTACGACATCACCATCACCTCAATATTACCTCATAGAATCCACACTCTGGAAGCAAAGAGCAGAGTTTGCAGGATCCTCTCTGCATACATTTGAACTAACACTGGTTTTTCCCCATGGAAAAGCCCTCTAGAATTTAGATTAAAACAAACAAACAAACCAACAAGAACAAAACCCAACAGAAAAAGTCTTAAAAATATTATCTTTCCCAGAAAACTACTATCAGCTGTGAAAACCCACCCAGATGGAAGTGCAGAAAATAAGCAAAAGAGAAAATAAATTATAAATTCTAAAGGAGGCACTGACTCAGAAGGCAGGTGGCTCTCAGACCCACTGTTCTCCCCAGATGGATTTGTCTCTCCTCACCTACAGAACCATCAGCACCACCTTTGCTCTCGATGGCTTGTCAAAGCACTAACACAACTTACACTTTAAATACACGTGGAGCAGATCTAACACAATCATGCACCTCACACTACCTGTCCAGGAGCACCACTCCTCCTGTGGGTAACACCACAGGCACACACAGACACCTGCAGTTTTCATTTCAAATGTGTCACACATGACACACAAACTTTGAACTGAATGGAAATTGAAACATCTTGACCATCAAAATACAGGAAGGCCTTGGTTTTCACTCACTTTCTGGCCAAACTTCTTCCCTAAATAATTTCTTATTTATACAGTGCAAATACAAGAGGCAGTGAAACTGGATAATTTGTTGTATATTATAAGAAAAAGCATTTTAAAAGTATTTAAAGATGAGATACTGATTACTTTAAAATGTTAAGATGAGCTAACAGGACTTGAAATCAGTTTAGTACAATCTCAGTTATATTTGATCATCTCTTCTCCTGAAGGCACCTATCTCTCAACGCTGAGCCATACTTGGAAGCAAACAGTCTTCACCTGAATCTAAATTTAACTTCTTCAAAATCAAATAGCTTCACCCAGTTAAATGCTATGAACTACTTTTTTTTTTGTAAAGAAGCTTAAAGAGATGTTAAAGGGCTAACTAATGAAGCAAAAGCAATCATGTTAAAATAAATCCCATGCATCCAGAACAGATACAGCTGACAAATCCAAGGTGAGGAACAGACAGAAAACAGCACACACTGGACAAATCCTCAGGAAGACAGAATGACTAAACTGCACCTGAGATCTTTCACTTTCCTAATTTTCAAAGAAGGGATGAAATAAGCACCATCAATAAGATGCACAGTCTTGGTGCTCTGGGAAACCAATGGAGAGACACCCAGCGATTGCATTAAACCAGTTCCCCCCAGGCTGTCTTGATGTCCCTGCAGTGTGACAGAGATCAGGGCCTCTTTAACATCACTGCTGGCTCTCAGCTGGTCTGGCAATGGACAAAGGTGCAGTCACTCCCGGGGGCAATGTTCCTGCTGCCTGCACTGGCTGTGAAGGCAGAAAGACCCTCTTTGTGCACAGTTTGAGACTTTGACAGTAATTCTTTCTGACAGGCCACAATTGATGGGAAATGCCGCAATTCTACAAACTTGACAATATTATGAAATTAAACTACTCTTTATTAGGTTAAACTATTAAGCAAAAATCTGTAACTGAACAATCAAGTTCAGTAGGGAAGATTTGTTTAGGAGGAGAACAGCAGCTTTAAGGGAAGTGGTAGTTAATGCAGGTGGACTTAAGAAAGTGGAGATGGTGTTTTTTCTGCTAACTGGATTAAAAGGCATCAGTTGAAGAGGACAGACCGATGGTAATTGCCCAAACAAAAGGTAACTGTGAACTAGACCTGATGGCAAAGTGCAGCATTTATATGTTAAAATGTGGACTCTCAAAACACAGGAAAATTACAAGACAGCATTTGGTGAGGGCCATCTACCTTCTCAAGTCTAAAATATCAGAGTAATAGGAACAAAAGGAGAAGAATAAGAAAGAAGAAAAGTAAAAGCTCAAATCAGACATTATTACCAAGATTCTAGCTACACAATGGAACTCAGGAAAATTAACCCAATTAATTTAACTGGATTTATCTATGTCCATTAAATTCCTTTGCAAACACTTTCATCTGTGAATAAAATGCTGGCCTTAATTTGGTTTGGCTCATCTTGTGTTCGAAATGAATTAAACTGAATTCACTGGAGGCCACTTTAATTATGAATGGGATAGTGCACAAAGGGACTTGGTGGGATTTAAGCTGCCCTCTTCAAATTCCTGCATTTAGTTGATTTGCATAAATTTTCCTGGTATCTTGTGTAGACGAGTCCTGAGCAGATACATTAGACACAGAAGTGGAAAAAACAGAAAAAGAAGCTATGCTGAAGAATCCTTGGCTCTGTGGGAACCATCAAAGAAGAGCTATCCAAGAGAACTGTTCAAGTATTTTAAGTCCAGTTCCAGGATAAATACCATCAAGGTTCAGGGACCAACTGGGGTATATTTTAAAAACACAGCTACATTTCAATTTTCAGAAATGCTATTTAAAGTGTCTACTATTTGCTTACATATTTGAATTATTTCAAGCTAGAACTATAATAAAGGACACAACTAAATTATCTTTAGAGGAGATTTTTACAACTGTATTTTCATGGAACTTCAGAGGGTTTTCATAACACTATTCTTCTTACTTAAGAGTGATTACATTCTCAGAAGGAAAAATATCGCAGATAAACAAGAAGTCCACAGAAACGGGGGTCCTGAACTGGAATAAAACAAGCAAGAGACAGAGCCTTTTCAGGTAAGGATCTTCTACATCTCTGCATCAGTATTTTTTCAGGATAAAACACCACCATTGTGATAGTATTTTTTTTTTTTCAAACAAGAAAACATGATATAGGTAACAAGATAAAACAAGACATGGAGAATGAATGTAAGTTAATTACAATGTTTCCCTTACTTTATTCACAAGGGCCCTCATTGGGTGTTAATTGTGTTCTAATGGAAAGCAGCTGTGCAAAGGATAAATGTAACGCCACTGATAAAGTTGGAATTTCTCTAAAACAAATACCTTAATTTTAAAACAAATTCAAGTATTAATTATTCTTTTATCTATGAGAGTGATAAAGAAGTAGGCAGTATTATACTGCACAGGAAAGACGACAATTAGGCTTTCAGATGTTAATCTGAGGCCTCTTATTAAATGCAGTTTCATTATGTAATGTGCATCGCCTTTACTAGAATGTATCTCCAAAGAAGCAACATAAACAAACTAGATTTCTTCCTCATTTGGAATTTTTTCCTTATTTTTTCGCCTCATTTTCCTCATTTATGAATTTGTCCTGATACAGAAAGAAGATATTATACAGAAATGTTGAATATATTTCTCCAATGCCATCCTTCTTTCAAATAAAGAAGGTATGCTGGCCAAAACTCTAATCTTAACACAGCTTGCTCTCCCAAAAACATCTATCATATACTCTGCCTGCATAAAATTAACTTCAGTGCATGTAAATGGCATGAGCAACCGTTTTTGGATATCTATAATGTGGAGTTTCATTACTTTTTTTCAAGTCGGCTTTGCATTAGGAGTGACTGACTTGGGCCTGTGGGCAGCACGAGAAGCCTTCAGCTCCACAGCCAACACCACCAGCTGAACCCCTTGCAGTTCCCTACATTTTGAGCTCTTTACTTCCCTTTTTCTACACTTGGACGTCTGAAATCAACTGTCATAGCAACAGGAGGCTGAGCCGTCATTTGCAATGCAGATCAGCTTCCTGATCAGCCGCTGTCACCAGGGCCTGACCCCACGGGCTGGGTTTGCACTGCCCCGAGCCCGGCCCTGAGGGGGACAGCCGGGTGACAGCGGGGCCGCGGGCAGGCAGCAGCTCAGCCCGACCCTGCCCCGCGGCCGCCTCCCGCCTCCTCTGCTGCCACTCAAGAACAAAGAGCTGCTGCAGCAAAGCCGCCCTGCTCGGATTAGCGCTCCTGGGAAGGCTGCTGGGTCCTGAGCTGTAAATAGATGCACAGCTGATTAAAGCTACCTTTAAGCAAGTGGTTAATTTGACTTACAACAGACTTTAAATAAGAGTTCCTTGAGGCAGGTGTTGGATGGGTGTTATGCTGCTGGTTTTTGGTGAGGAAAATAATCCATTTTTGCCACAGTAGAAGGTATGAATAAGCAAAATTTTGTCCCCTGAGAAATCTGGAAGAAAAAAGAAAAAGAAGTAGTATATTAATCATTACACTTCTGCTATTTGAATAATAATAACTGCCGAAATCGGCTTTACCTTTGACCTTAGAAGCCTAATGGATACTACTCTTAATGCAGATAAATTACCACATACAGTAATTTGCATTAAGAATATTACTTGGGCACAACCCAGACAATTAATAAAAAAAGAATTAAAAATGTACAAAAATATCCTTATGGCTCTCCTACATGAAAATGGCAACTTGCACTTGGAATTTCCTCTAACAGTTCTGTGTCCTAAGATTCATCAAATACAGCTTTGAAAGTTTTCTTCTCATAAGCTTCCAAAATCTAAGGCAATGAACTCATAAAGAGATAACCAGGAGAAGACTCAATCAGGATAGCCATTCTTTTTAATGAAAAAAAGAGATGAGCACATGGAGAAAGAAGGAACACCATTTCATGGGGTTTATTTATTTTTAAAAGATACAGCAGTTCCCTTTACATATAATCTGCTCCTATATCTTAAGAATAAATCCTGCTGCTCGCAAATACATAATCCAATTACTATAAGCTTCACCTTATTATTCTAAAAGGCACTTACAATCAGTTTTACTGTTTCTGGTTTTTTAATCCATTCACAAAACTCATACAGTTGTAACTGGGCCTAACCCCACCAAAATCAGGATTTAACAGATATCTGCCCAAATCTTTTTATCATGGAAAACATTCCTTCTGCTAATGCTTTTAAAACAGGCAAAACTATAACAAGGTCCACAATTTTTACAAATTTGTGAGAATTAGGATACAAAAGCAGAACATAACATTATTTCTTATTATTTCCTAGAATACATACAGAAGTAACCAAATCTAATAATAATGGTTCTTATGCAAAACCTCGCAGTTGTCTGTGTGACAACTCAACTGTAACATGAGTTAAGTACCTAAATTAACAAGTGTTAACTTACCCAACTCTAACTCAGGTGTATGTGAAATAATATATAGGACTTAATGAGATTCCTACATTTTATTTTCTTCACCGTGACATATTTTCATGCAAGAACCATAAATCCGACCAAAGTATTATCTTCAATTCTTTGTTGGAACTCACTTATGAATGTAGCACACCACAGATACCCTCACACTGAAGCAGATTATTTCAAAGTTCATAACAGCATAAAAAACATCATTTCATACACTGCAAAGGAAATGCAGTCAAACCACATTCACCTGTGACCCTCTTTATCACCCTCAGGGAACCTAAAAAAAACCAGCTGTAAAACCCTCAACTTACAGAAGCAACCTTTAATAACTCTTTAACACTTTCAAGGATACTTGGACTGCAGGGTAAAGAAATATCCATCGAGTGTGAATATGCCTCCACATTTCCAGCTATACAATATGAACAAACTGAAATACCTACACTATGAAACTCCCATTAGCTACAGGGAAATAACTAAAAACTCTGATATCCAGCCCTCAAAGTCAAATGATGATGCTTCTGCTAAGGAGATGTAACTTTTATCCCTGCCCTGGAAATAAACAAGCAAAGTATATTCCTTTTTCTCAACTACATGTTAACAAACAACGATTGAAACAGTTTTACAGTTTTGTTCAACACATCTGCTGCACAGAAAAATAAATACTTTCCAACACTCAGCCTACTTCTTCTGTTGAAAGAGGACTCAACTAATGTGCTTGCAGTAGACATTTTCTGTTATTATATCACAATATACCATTTAAACTAAAATAGAAATTATTCCATTTAGCTTACTGTTGTAAATAAGTTATCTAAATTATTACCATGGATACTGTGATGGTCAGGGCACAAGGACATGCATGTAGCTCAGCCCTTTTCAGCCTTTCTCACACAGATGCTGGAGCTTCACGAGTTTAAGACCAACCCTAAATACTGCTTACTCTGCTGTATTTCCCAGTATAGTGGGCCAAGAAACTGAAGAATGCTCCCTATACAACCCCAACTTGGTCTATGACAAACTACACAGAGATATAAAAGCTCAGAATAAAATTATCATGAGATATGAAAAAGTTCAGGATGGAATTTCAGTTGCAATTCTTTCATCATTCTGGGCATGAATTTTGAATTTATCTTTTTACCTTTGCATGTTCCCTGCAACAGCTTCTGTGTAAAGTTAGCAAAGAAAATGAAACACAGACTGCAGATGCTACGTAGGTATTGCAAACCAAAGAGCTCAATCTCCAGCAGGTCTTTTGAAGGTAAGAGTCTGAGACAAAATCAGCTGAGGCCAGAGAGCAGAGATGTTCTTTGTTAAGAAGGAATATCCACAGTAACTCTCACATTTTGCCCTACTTTTATTAGACATTTCAAAGTAGTCACCAACAAGGAGATGAAGAAGTTTCCTCCACTCAGTTTTTACAAATACCTCAATTCTCTTCCAAGACTGCTGCTGCACCACTTGTTCTGTACTCAAAAGGGGGTTCCATTTTCCACTTCTGCGAAATACTTCCTACAGTTTTCCCAGCAGCTTAGGATCAGCTGCACACTGCTGAAAACCTCTGCCAATACTCTGCTGAATGTGGATCAGCATCTCCCCAAGTGTGAGCACACCTCAAGTGTGTGCTTGCTTCCATTATTTTTGTTACATACACTCACACTGAAGTAGCTGTAAGCCCAGACATAAAACATCACCTTCTGTAATATCAGCCTTGTGCTTAGATTCTGTCAAGACCTGGCTTCTTCAGTGCAAGTTCTACATTCAGTACAAGGCCTTGCTCACTGCTCATTGGTTCTTTGCAATTATTTAATGTAGCTCAAGGAACACATGAGGGAAAAGATATCTCTAATAATAGGGAAGCAATAATATTCAAGAAATAATAATAAGATCACCTGAAGGAAGGGCTTTTCATGCCCAGAGTAAGGCAGCACCTTAATGATCTAAATTTTCCAAGATAAGTTCTTGAGCACAGTCTGAAGTGCTGGCACAAACTCAGTTTCTCTTCCTTCTGACTTGAAATCTCTTTATGATCACTGCATGAGAAACACCCATTGCTTTATCTATGTCCTAAGTCTGTAGAGTCTGTCACAAGTTACTGATGAAGGAAAGGATTTCTCCTCTAGCTAGAAAAAAGTCTTACTGTGGCCAGTGTTCTTGCATGTGAACACATTTCTCCTCTTCCTGGCTTATGCCAGTTTGACTCAGTAAATGTGTGCAGTGGATTGAGCTGACAGGGATATGAAGGCAGAAGCTTAAAGGACATCAAAAGCGTTAGCAGTATGAGCTCTGTATAAATAGTCTTACTGATACAAGTCTCCAAGCATCCTTTATCTTCATGTACACAGAGATTAGGGAAAAGCTCAAATGCTTAATTGTGTGTCAAGTGCACAGTCAGCGATTAAGGGTTCAGTATAGTCTTTAAAAATGGAGTCTGCAGCACATCCATGCCTTGACAGAGACAATTCAGCTGCTATTTTAAACACAAGGTTTGACTGTCTGTTACTCTGCACGTTACATTGTTCCTCACATCGAGGCAAAACACATAATGGTGATTTTTCCACGTTCCTCTTAAAAATACTGATCCCCTCAATTGGTTCATCCCACAGCTTCAGTGACAGCCTGATGAGAAAGTTCTCTCTCTTACAAGTACCCTAAAAATAGCAGCAGGATTCAACTTCTGAAATTCAAAAGCAAGCCCTTGTAAGTCCTTAGGTGCACGTAAGATAGAAAGAATAGCAAGCTACGAGCGTGCCAGGCGTACGTGTAACGTGCTGGAATTCAGCAGAAGCTGGAATATCAGCTCGGTGTGTGCTGAGCTAAATGAGCTCCAGCAGGGAAGAACACACACACACAATGCAGCAAAACAGAACTGGGTAATTTCCCCCCAGCCCTGTGACTCCCACCCCTATTTCTGTGAAACATGGTGTTCCTCAGTCATTGCATTTAGTTTAGAAAATGAAACTAAGAAGATTTAATTCCTTTTTGTCCTAAAAAACCTATAATTTAATATCATCTCCAAGATTTTAAAACAGCTAGAGATACAAATGAGGAAATAAAGATTTGAGAGATGAATGATTCATTTCACAACATTTTGAAGAGGCATAATATAAGTATAGCAGCTGTGTGTTTCACTTAAACTACGTAAGTAATTGAAAGTCCTGCAGTAGGAAAGCCGTGTAGTGAAGTAAATGTGAAACTATCTAGTCTTAAGAATGGCTGTTCATCAAAAAAATTTTTTTAAAAGCCCTAAACAGTAAGAAAAATCCCTCTTTTATTTAGTCAAATCAATTTGATAACACAGACTAAGTTTTTTCTCACTGTAAATAAGCTGTAACTACTTCTACCATTGTGATTTTTCCTGTAATTCAGGCAATGTGAAAAATAATAATTAATAGGAAATACTCAGGCTCAGCAAGGAGAACTGAAAGCTGATGAATCAAGGAAAGTGTTATAAGGAAACACACAGCAGAACTGTACACACAAAAAAAGCAACAGCAACTAACAGATATTCCAAGTTTGATGTTAAAATAGCCTAATTTCTGACCAAGTTCAACAGGATTAATGGATATTCAGCATCTCTAAGAAGCAGACCATTAGTTCTAATTGCCACTGTCGTCATCATCTATTATTGCATTCTATGGAAAAGCAGGACATGGAATTAAATAGCACTGTACAAACTAGGAAATTCATAATGCCAGGAAAAAACATATGGAAAATGCTATTGATTGCAAAATAGAGCCTGGGGGTGGGAGAATAAAACCCTTCACCACACTGAATGTTAATGTCTACAGGCGACAGCTAAAAAAAAATAACAACAGTGCCTGCATTTTTTTAACTTATGTACCAAATTCACATATGAAAAGAGCACCTGTAAACTAAATGAAGAACAATCTCTTCTGAAACAAACAGCTCATCAAAAACTCCTAGACAGGAAAAAGAGAGGAATATACAAAAGAATTTGCAGTCTCCTTGAGCCTTAGCTGACAAACGTGATGACAACATCACTCTGAGAAATTAGGACATGTTTGTAGAGCTTACTGCAAGCTTCAGCTTATAAATATCTTTCAATTTAATCTGCTGCAGAGAAAAATACTTATATATTTTTTAAACATCTTAAATTGGATTCTGAAAGGATTTCAGAAATACCTGTATTTTTCTCTGCTTTTTGTCATAAAAGCCCTGGAAAGCTGACAGATACATTAAAAAAAAAATCCTTTAAGCTATCCAAAAAACTATTTTCTTTCATACATTTAATTTTTTTTTCTTTATTTTAAAGGCATTGATCAAACTTCTCTGCTTTGCTGCTGATCAGAAGCCAGATGCACAGCAGAGCTGATTGGGAGTTGTTGCTGATTATTTTTAGAAACAAATGTTTCAGCACTTTGGACAATACCCACTGTCAATTTATTAGGAATTATTCAAAAACTCATGGCAGAAAATGGCTCTGCCTGACTAGCAGGGCTGCTTATTAGCCAGAAATGCAAGGAGGAGAGAGAGAATTCTGTTCCTGTTGGTTCAGAATAAAAAGTTGTGGATGTGGAGCAGGAACGATTTCAATGAAGATCTTTAAGTTCATTTAGGTTTTATAAGAAACAGAAATGGCTGTGTGGGAGGGAGGGAAAGAGAGAAAATTATGATTTGATGCAGGGAGTTGGTTCCCCAACAAAAGGTCAGTAGTGTTTTGTAAGACAGATGCTCAACAGACAGACAAGAATATAAACAACATAAAAGGAATTTTTAAAGCCCCCAAGAAACCCCACCAAAAACAAACAAACAAAACAAAACCCACAAAACAAAACAAAAAACGCCAAAACAAAACAGAAAACACAACCAAGGAAAAGAAAAACCAACAAAAAAGAGTTTGCTTGAAACCATGTTCTCCCATCACCTGCAAAAAACCCAACTACACGAACTTTTCAAATTGGTGGCTTAAGGAATGACCAACCACAGTGCAAGAAGCAGAACTCTCATTTCCCCTGTTTAGCTTTGCAGAAACCTATTTGAAAAAATTATGGCTTTATTTTTGATGTCAGTCACTTTGCACTAAATCAGTCAGCCAGCCAGCCAGGGAATATGTGCTGTTGGGGTTTAACCCCAGCCAGCAGCCCAGCCCCAGGCAACCCCTCGGTCACTCCCCCTCCAACAGGACCAGGACGAGAATTGGAAGGGTAAAAGCTGGAAAACTCCTGGGTTGAGATGAATATAGTTTAACAGGGAAAGCCAAGCAAAACAAGGAATCAGTTCAGTGCTTCCCATGGTTGGGAAGGTGTTCAGCCATCCCCAGGAGGGCAGGGCCCCATCACACAGAACAGTGACTGGGGAAGACAAATGCCATCACTCCAAATGTCCCCCCCTTTCCTCCTTCTTCCCCCACTTTATACACAGGGCATGATGTCCCATGGTCTGGAACACCTCTGTGGTCAATTGGGGTCACCTGTCCTAGCTGCATCTCCTCACAGCCTCCCAGGCACCCCAGATCCCTCCCCAGCCTACAAGTAGGAGAAGCAGGAGAGGCCTTGGCTCTGTGTGAGCCCTGCTCAGTAACGACAAAAGCATCTCTGTATCATCAACCCTGCATTCAGCATGAATCCAAAACACAGCCCCATACCAGACACTGCGAAGAAAATTAACTCTACCCCAGCCAAAACCAGCAGACGTGCAATATTCACTCATTTGAGTCAGCTTTTCTCTTATGTACAAATGTTTGGGAAAAACCTCTTGCTTTTCCGTTTGCTGAACCAGTCAATTAACCAGCAGTGTTCTCCATTTCATGACAGACAGAATGAGCTCATTTCTTGGAGCTGCAGTCAGTACACACTGAAAAGCAAACTATCTGTGGGGAGTTCATGATACGTGAAAATGTAAAAAGGTACAAGCTGAACTTTACCCAGTTGATAATAATTTGGTTTTTTAAGCACTAGATTCAAAGTAAAAGTGATATGTCAAGAAAAGAAGGTCACTACCACCAAATAGTCAAATATTTAAACTTGGATCAGAATAAACTCATGCCACTAGTATTTGTGTTTTAATTAACATAGAAATGGATCTGCTTATGTGTAATGTAATACATGCAACTCAGAAACTACACAGCAACTACTATTTTCTTATGCATAACATTAATGATGATGATCTCCAAAGATTAGAGACTTTACCTAAAAGGAAGAAAAAAAATATACCACTTCCATAATTAGATTTCCACCAAAAGGGATTTAGTTGCAAAGAACTTCTTGGGCAACTTCAAACAGTCCTGAATCTGACCTGTGAATTTTCACACAGCTTATGTGACTGAATATCTACTCCACATTTACAAATCCACATCTGCTTGATTAAATTAGACTGTCAGTCTCCTGAAGTAAAGCCACAGCCAAAAGGCCCAAAGTTATATAAACAATCACCAGCAGGAGGTCGAAAATCTGGCTCTGTACCTTCTCTGTAATTCAAATGATAGAATTTAAGCTCTCAAACAGAAAGACATTCAGAGAATTTATATTATAATTGCCATTGCTACTTAGAGATAAGCAGTAAACTTTCCCATAATACTTTACCTCTGGAAAGTCAGGCACTTAATAGAATGTCACTCCAGCTAGTGTCACCACTGAAAGCTGACCTTGGCATTCTTCCTGTCCTATCAGGCCTTCTACAAACCACTACTAGAAATGACTAAGGGACAGATTTGCTCACATTGTTCTCAGTTCTTTCCATGAACTAATCCATCTGTTAAAAATCAATGAGACGAAAACACACACATCTATGGGAGCAAAGGCTTCAGCAAGGGCCTTTTTCTTCCATGTGGAGACAAAAAGGTAAGGACTGAAGCTGTAGTGTATTGGGTTTCTTACTGGAGAAACCTGGCTGAGAAAAATCCCTGAACCGCTGGAATTATATCACTTTGCCTTGCTTACTTGGAAATGCAATAATGAAGTAATGTTTGTAATGATAAGATGGCAGACAGGCTGACAGACTCACCATGCCTTGGCTGAGCAGGAAAAACGCAGAGCATGTATTGCTCTAAAGAGGGCTAATGTGCTAAGGAAGAGCTGGGAGGAACTGCAGTCTTTTTCCTTCTCCTGCATCTATATTTTAAACAGCCTGAAAAAACACTGAAATCTTTTTCAGCTCCCCTGCTCATTGTAGGTAGAGGCGTAGAGATGAAATTCGGGGTTTAGCTTTTACAGTACTTTTGTTCTCCCTTCTAGGCCTTGGAAACTTTCTCCTGGGCATTACTAAGCTGGCTATGATGTCAAACAGCACAATGTATCCTATGTACTCTGAAGAGAAATAAAGAGAAACACTTAAGCCTTACACATCATTTGCAATGTGCCACAGCACTTCAGTGAAGATAAAATACCCACTATTCTTGCAGAAGGCCTTAAAAATAGAAAAACAGCCTTGTGATTGTGAAAGCTAGGAATAAAGTTAATTACAACAGTACATTAGAAGCTGAACTAACAAGCATAAGCATGATAAGCCACATACAGTCCTGTGATCTTCCAAATTTATAAATAGCTCCAACATTTTCAGAAATAGAAGGCAGATCTCAATGCTGAAGGTGCCAATCTCTTCAGTTTTGTCTGGACCTATCTATCTACTTCTGGTTAATAACAACACACAAAGACCAGCATGCTTCAAGGCACACTTAATATCTATGAATTCACATAAACCAGTTCCATATGTAGAAAACTTATTTGGGAAATCCTGTCAGCTTTGCAGGAAATTGTTCCGCAAGCAGCAGAGAGAAGGAAGCATCATTCTTTCTGGATTTCTGTCCTTTAATACCCTAAACTTCTGCAGCCACCAGTACATCCCAGAGTTAGCCCAGACACATGTATGCACTATACAGTCCAGACAACTTCTGTCAAACTGTGTAGAAAAGAAGTACCATTCTAATTTCAGGGAGTTTTTTCTCCACCAGCCAAACTTTCACAAAAGACACAATTGGCTTCCTCTTGGGGGGCACCTCCTCTCAGTGATGCTTTAATTGTCACAAGAATCAAAATTGTATCTAACAAAGTGTCTCACCATAGTATTGAGCAATCCAGCAGATGCTTTCAGAATCAATGAAAAAATATTGAAAAGATTTCTTGTACGCAGTAAAATCTCTGTTAACAACAATTGCTGAAAAGAGTGTAAATCTCTCCTAATTTCTGCATAAAGGGAAAGATCATTCCCTCACAAAATAAAATACCTCACCATAAAAATTTATCCAATTACTCACATAACTTTTCAACCAAGACATTTTAATAAGACATCCTTTTAATCCCTGCCTGTTTAATAAGACAAATAAGACATTTGCTAGTTTATTATACCACCAGTGCACAATTCATTTTTGTAACACAGCAACAATAAATAACACAAATGAAACAGCCAAACCTCATAGCCTCCAGTGAAACAATATTTGGAACATAATTACATGCAGTACACATTCTGCAAAGGATGTAGACTCAGTTCCAAATTTAGCAAAATGTGACCAGGAAATAAATGTCTGGAACTTCACCACAGTGTTTGTTTGACCCTTTTCAGTCTTGAAATTTACTGTTTGCCAAATGTCATTTCAGCTTATAAGAGTGTTAAGTGTTAAGGCTCCTCTAGCCCTCTGTAAAGAATTAACTGCTCCACAAAGAGAAGCTTTTAGAATCCTATTGGTCTGATTTACGCTGTAACTTACTTTAGTTACTCAAAACTTTATTCTCTCTAGGTGGAGCTTCCAAAGATTTTAAACATCCACGTGAAACAAATGATGTCAGTTTTTCATGCTTTAAATATACAGAGGTAGCTCAAAAGAAACGTGAGAGGAGATGATTTACTTGGAAACAAGTTATTCCCTGTCTTCTCTATGAACATATCAACCGGCTCTTTCTTCTTTTAGCAATACGAACAGTGCCAGCTTCTCCATCCACATGCTCTCTGCCCTCAGATACATTAGCAACACCAAGAGATCAGGTGTGGATAGCTTTTGTCTAATTTACTGAAATCCTTTTTGGCTCTGCAAGACAGGTAATTCAAAACCACATGAATTTACTCATAAATATGACTCTGAATGAACTAAGGCTGGGTAATAATTTAGTTCTGCAATGCTAAAACTCTGTTACAGAACCCATGCAGCATCTAGAACAGAT
This sequence comes from Edolisoma coerulescens, assembly GCA_013397115.1. Classification (NCBI taxonomy): domain Eukaryota; kingdom Metazoa; phylum Chordata; class Aves; order Passeriformes; family Campephagidae; genus Edolisoma; species Edolisoma coerulescens. The sequence goes on from VWZW01006249.1 coordinate 2,281,338, forward strand.
GGACATATTTATTTTGAACTGTTCTGATTTTAAAGGTTTAACACATTCGAAATTAAAGAGATTCTAACCACCTTATCTAAAATTGTAATACCTCAAGAGAGACAATGATCAGATTTTCATCATGCAGCCACTGTCTCTATTTATGTCTGCAGACACCATGCTAATATATACATCATATTATTAATGCAAAACCAGTGGAAGACAAATTCTCATGGACTTCATGCTAAACAACTATAAAAGGAATGTATAAATACTATAAAAGTATACTGCATCAAATACTTAAACTGTATCCTTCTACTGCTCTATATTGGTAATTTTCACAGTATAATATATTAAGGCCTTCTTAGATTAAGATATATTTCTGTAGAATGTCAGGATCTTGCTCTGAACTGAACCAGTCTTTATTTTTAAATTAAATTACATCCTGATGATTAGACTGTCCAGCAAGAGCCATTTTTTTAAAAGGATACATTTAATTCTTTTCACCCAGGTCTATAAGTACCTACCTCAGAAAAATAGTTTTACTGTGAAAAAGAAATCTTCAAGACAAACAAAAATTTCCTGAAATTCCATGAGAAACTAGCTTGGACAGTACTTGGACAGCTAAGAGAAGAAATACACTGGCCTGAAAAGCTCTGGGAAGTTTGTGCTTTAAAGACATGGATTCAGTGGTAAAAAACAGGATTTAAACCGTTTCTGCAAAAGAGAATGACTCTCATTTCTCACTGTGGAATATGACTTAGAAGTATTTTACTCCTAATATATAGCAAAAAAAATTTGATTTCATGGGAACTGAGTAAATTAGTTGAGTTCACACTGACAAAATAAGTGATGAAAGCTGTAAAGGCATGTAGCAGAGGTAAAGAGCACTGACTGGAATGTTTATGTTTTCTACATCTCCATGTTTGCACTCAGTGACATTATGTACCTCTTGCTATAACAATATTGTTGCTATTATGTAATATAATTGTAACTGAAAATAGACAGTTATTAAAATAACCAATCCAACTAGAAATTAAATCTCAAAATGACAGAGCATTGCCTGTAATTAAAACACAGTTCTACTTCCACCCACGTTAGGCAGAGCTGCCCAAGTATCCTAATGCAGCAGTTAGTCTTTATTAATTGTATCTTAATGAGGATTCCTAGGGCAAATTCAATATTGAAATTCAGACTATAATCGAACGGTACATCATCTTAAATCAGCCTAAAATGAACAGTAACTGCCAAATGATGAATTCAAGAGTGAGCTGCCTGTAGTGGCAGGTAATGTGTCCCAGTTACTTGCAAAACCAAATGCCACTGCTCTATAATAAGCCAACTTCTGTAAAAATACTACCACAGCAACAACCAAGATGGCACTTAAATAAAATGGAATAACATTTTTGTCTTATCACTCTGACTACAAGTTATAGTAACTGCATCAGAAAATTAAAAGTGATAACCACCTCCTCACTACAGGAAAGTTCTGGGACATGGCCTACATCCCAAAGAAAGCAGTTTGCTAACAACTTGTAGGCAGGAGCTTGTTGTGCTTTGGGTGATGCTGTCACCAGCCCTGCTGAAAACAGCAGATGCCTGATGCAGATGTGTAAAGCAAACCAGAACCTCGAAATTCCTTTGCAAAGGAGGAGCACAGGGGAGGCACTGGGAGGAAGGGTGAGAGATACTTGGGCTTATTTACAAGCCAGAACCCCACCTTGCTCAAGTAGACACTGAGCTTAGTAGGGCCTGAACGGCTCCCACAGTTCAAGACAGCAACACAACAGCATCCGTAACTTGAAGATTTAGCCATCTAAACCAGGGCATCAGGGGACACCCAGAGAAATAAGTTCTGTAAAAATGGTAAAAAGAATATCCAAGAAGGATGTATTTTTACAAAAATAAATAATAGCTTAAAAGAGAATTTTACCATTAAAAAAAAAAAATCAGATGCAAGGTGGAATAATAGGTAATTGAATTTCCTCCTTTTTCTTCAAGTCCGCAGGTTCCCTGGTCTACTCTAATTCTCTACTCTTCTGGACCTTAAAAACCAAAATCTAACCAAAGTATACAGTAAAATTACACAATTCAGATGCACAAACAAGATACATTGGATGAATTTGGTTTAGATTAGATACATAAGAGTTAATAGTATATACAGTGCTAACCAGTATTACCTGAAATCAAGGTTAGAGAAGGTAAACCACATGAGCCATGCAATGTTATGTCCTCTGAGAACCAAGTTTAGAAATTTTTTTTCAGTTAAATTAGGCACAAAATGAGGCAAGATTAGAGTCTGACTTGTCTTATGCAGGCAAGGCTTATCTCTACTTGACTACTATCACTAGCAAGAGAATGGAATTGGCTGGAGCCACTGCCCCAAATAAAATGATCACTTTTAAAAGATTAAAGAAGCCATTAACATGGATTGACTCTGTCCCAGCAGAACAGAGCAATGCAATCTGTTCAGTGCTGGTGATCTGGCAAGGACAAATAAAAGTAGTCTGACACCCAAGTAGAAAGACAGGGACTCGCAGGTGCTGAGTGCAGTGTCCAAACTCACAAGGACTTCTGAAGTGACAATGGTTCCAAAGGAAAAATTCTATATGCAACACATGGATCCAGCTTCTTCTCCATGAACAAAATGGATATTTATACAATTCTTAGCAAGAATCCCAAAGGTTTTACTAATACCATACTTAATCCTCAACAGCTTAAATAAAATCCGGTATGCACAGAGGAGGGTGGAGCTTGGAAAAAATTTATGCATCAGCTATAGAGAGAACTGACGAGCTCAGCAATAGCTCAAGAGCCTTAAGACACTTTGGAACATCAAGTTCCACTTCTGAAAGAAAGAGACAAAGAATCTGTGTTCAAGCAGAGACCTTTGGCAGTCAGAGACAAAAAACCCCCCAAAATAAAAAACCCCCCAAAACAACACAGGAACTGGAGAAATTCATGCTTGAAAGTAAGAAAGAAAGGTTTGTGAATTCTAACTTTGCTTTTTTGCTTATCCACACACAGTCCAGTCTGTTTACACGTATTTGCTATGAAGGTTTGCTTGTAAGTAAACATTTTTGCAGAAGATACTGCATTTGCTTTTGTTTAAATTAATCCTGAACTAATTCAAACCTGTAGATGCACAAGTGCTCAGGCCGATCTGAGTGCAGTATGTGGGAAGCCTCTGTCCAGGAACTCGACCTGACACATCCTTACAAGGTACTGAGATGATGTGAAAACTGAGATAACAGAGAAGTGGGAGGCTAGGAAAACCTGGAGAAATGAAGGCTATAAAGAAGGAAAGACATGAGACAGACAGAATTATTATGATGAGGAAGAGGAGGGAGAAGAGCAACGCTTCTACAGCAAACTCTGTTTCATTATTTCCTATTGCTGTTGAGAAAGTTCTTTGCAGTGAATTTCAAACCCAAGATTAAGCTTCAAAATTAGAAACAAATCCATTAAATGAAGATCCCAGGGCAGATACAATGTCCATGCTGCAGTGCTATGGACTGTCAGGAGTTCTGCTGGGACTCTTTCGCAATCCCAGCGAATGATGACGAAAAACTTCATCTGTAGTAATGGACAATTAATCTCTATGAGGTATTTAGACAGTATTTAGGAACCCAAAATTAAAAATACAGTTCCCACATACTTAATTTTAGTATAGTGTTCAAGACAGATGCTGCGGTTCCAAATCAAACCTAAAGACCACAGTTTCTCATACTTTTCATGTGTACATGGTAGAGACTAATTATTTTCAGCTCCATTCAGTTTGCTGCTTTAATTTGCTGAAGGTTCCCCCAAGCAGTTTTGTGGACCGCATGTGGCAGGGGAGGCAAAAGCAGTAGGGAAGAACCTCTCAATCCAGCACTGCTGCCAAGGAAGTGTTACGTGTAACACACTTCCAGGGAAGGGGGATTTCTGTGTGAACAGTTCGGTTTAAGCAATGTAGTGACACTGAGAAGCTCTACAGAAAAAGCAGGGACAAAATCTGACTCACCATGATAGGTTCTACTTGCAAAAGTCTCCCTTCTCTCCTGCATGCCCTAACTCATTTTGGTGAAGCAAACGAGGCAGGCATCCACACCAGCAAACCCACCTTCTCCCTGGAGACAGGACAGAGAAGTCAGCAAGGAAAAGGCAATTCAGAGCAGGTGAATATCAGCTACACAGCAGCTATTTAGCAAACATTGTTCTGTTCACTGCTCTGACCAAGGGGGTCACTCTGGGGATCTTTAAGCCCCACAGTGGGGTACACCATGTTATTACAGAATGAACTGCTAAGAAATTTAAAAGCAAAGAACTAAGCCCAAAACAGCTTCTGCAGTGACACATCAACTGCAGCAGCAGTTTAACATGGCAATGATACGGATAGTTTTAGGAACTTATACAGCATCCAAGCTTTATGAAGCACAGATAAAGGTTCATTTAATGAGTAAAAATGTATCACCCACCAGCTCTGTGTAGCCACAGGCAACAGGCATGCTGGTAGCCTATTAATAATTTTAGTTGGTTTCTTTGGTTGGCTACACTTAATTGTTGTCAGCAAGAAAACAAATTAAAAATTTTGTTTTCTTTGCTGCATCCTTATGCTCAGCATTCCAAAACAACTACCTGGCAGATGCTGATTTGAGGAGTGGAGGGGAAGTTTGTAGCTACTCACAGGAATGAGGTAGGTAGGCCCCTTTTTCTGTTTCTAATATGTTTGCCTATTTAGGAAGACAGGAGGCAACTGTCCAGCTGATTTACTTCTGATTTTGAAGCTCTGCAGTATCATGTGCCTGTGAGGATGGAGAGAAGAGCAGAACAAGTTTTACTGTTTTACTCCAAAAGTGACACTAATTTACTGCTCTGCATCCATTTGTCATACCCACTACACACTCTGGCCCTGGAATACTTATCTGTAGCACTATTATGGAAAAAATAATTCTATGCTATGTACACCAGATGACAGCTTCTTAGGAATCCAGCCCCCTTCCTGTTTGGTTCAGATAAAGAAAGGAAATACACCTCAAAATCCAGTTTAGAGGGCTGGTTTTCCACCAGTTTGACCAGTTCTGTCAGTGGCAGAACTGAGTAAATTATTTCAGCAGATCCAATACATTTAGTCCCTTCCTCCTCATGAAAAATTCACCTGCAGATTTGAGAACTACTCATTTTGTTCAAAAAAAGTAGTATGATTTAAAAAAACAATAACCCCAAAACCAACAAACATTGCAGAATGATCTAAAAGAATCCTCAAAATTAATTAAATTAACCATGAAGCATAGACCTGAGTGGTTTAATGAGCTTTATCTCAAGTGTTTTGCATCCTGACTGGATATGTGAGCATTTTATAGTTTATCTACTTTTAATCTGCTTTACCTGCTAAGAAAGCAAAAATGACCTGCACATACTCTTCTTCTACAGCCCGTTCAGCAATACTGTGACCAAATATCATTTTTTCTTTGACTAAATACTGCTTCTCTATCATTAATCAAAGTCTTGAAACACAAGCTTGTAAAGTTTTTAAGGCTTTCATTCTTATAATTTTTAAATACTAAGAATATGAATTGTGAATTCTCGCAATTATTTTAAGTTTTATCCCTCCTAGTTACACTTTCTCCTCTATAAAAAAGAAAAAGCAATTGTGTATTTATGTAAGAAAATCGACATATTTGTTAAATGTTTTTCTTTTACAGAAAAAGACAGACTGCCAAACTCTTTTCTATTTTCCTTTTCCACTCTCTCAGCTATACTTTTTCCAAGTATATGCTGTCGCACAAATTTATTTCAACATAACACACCTTTGCTGGACATCTTTAAAGCCCTTAGGCACTACCTGCTCCACAGGCTGAGCTGAGCTCTCACCTGGTGAACTCATGTCAGCCACCTAGAATATGAAGTTCACTGTTCTGTGGAACTGCACTGGAAAGGGAAAACAGCCACGGTAACCTGACCAGAAAGAACTATGTAGTCTCCATATTCATACACAGAGTATTTCCAAGTGGTGGTGGTGGTCACAAAACCAACATATTTTAGGTTTAGAAAATGAAGTTACAACTCCATGCTGCTGGGATCTTACGTGCACATTTTAACAAATTTCTACTGAATTTCCCATGCAAAATTGTACTGATATTTTTGACTAAAGATAACACACCTTTGATTCCCAGCATTATAGGAAACAATCCAAAATGCTAAATTTAGACATTTTAAAGAGATTGTCCAGATACTTTTTCCACTCTTGCCAAAGCCTTTATTTCAAACTTCTAGACCGAAACATTACCCAAACTTCACCTCAGTTTCACTATAGTGTTTCTATTGTTATGTGCAGATTGTACAAGTACACACAATTACGCCAAAATTCTCATAGCTGAAAAATGGTGCTCAAGATCTGTGAGTTCATCTGATTCCTTTGCAACAGCAGCATTTCCTTCACACACACATTACAGTCACACCCACAAAGCATCGAGAGCAAGTGGTGCATCAGTAATGCTGCTGTGCTGTCCTGGTGCCCTCTCATCCTGCTCAACAGCTGCACACTCCCAGCACTCAGCTGGAAACAGCACACGTGGAAGGACTACTCAGAGTGTCACTGTTCATCCAAGTGCCCCTCGGTCTCTCTGAAGGTCCATTAAAAACAGCTGTTTCAATTACAGAAGTTAAAAACCAGCCAGAACAAGTCTCTCTCCAGATAGCAAAAACCAGAAGGGAAACAATGAATACAGAAGGGACTGCAGAGGAAAGTCTCTCGTGGTTTCTCTGCCTTCTGTTAACACCATCCCTGGATGTTTGCATGCATCCACTGGGTAATAAAACAGAGGTTAGGAAAATGAAAAGAAGTATATTGGTGTCTTCCTAATTGGGTTTAATTCATATGACAGCATAAACAATAGGCAAGGAGATACCAAACGTGTCTTTCAATGCAGAGACCAGAGCAAAAGCCACAGTTTCTTACAGTGTGAACTACAGATTTAAATGAAATTGTAATTGCCAATGCAAGCAATGAATTTAACCTCAGTATTCAATTCTACATTCAGCTATTTGATGATTCATCCATAAAGAAAGAAAAACAAATGGCACTAGAGTCAAACTGAAACAACCACAAGAAAATTGTTCTGGAAAGAACATGAAACATTTACAGTAAGTTCCTATAAAGGTTATTAATACTTTCAATTCAACCTGTGTCTTGTTTATGGCATAACCAAAATGTGACAATCTCTGATGACTCATGAAGCTTTTGGTGACAGAAGCAGTATCACCAAGACTGGAAAGCTTTCTGTACATTCCCCTTAGCTCCCAGAGCACTTTGAGGCAGCTGTCTGGTTATGTGTCAGCATCTGTAGTAACAGCATGAAGTCACAGAAAACACAGCAAATGTTTGGCTAGTCAAAAGCTAGAGATACCTTTTTACAAGGGAAAACTCTCTTTTTAATTAAGACCTTTCACACTATGCAACATTTTTTATCACAAAAAGCAAAGGCACTTCTCCAGGCCCATGCTAGAAAGATACCAAATCTCAAGTTTATCAATTATCTACATTCATCTTCTGAAATAAAATAGCTACAATCTGAATTGAACAAACAATGGACGTTATCCCCATTCTCCACCTATCTGCCTTATAGCACCTTCCCAGCACAAGTAGTCTGCACTGACTCAAAGGTGATGCTAAAACCCAGAAGGCCTGAACAGGTGGGTTTCTCTTCCTTCTCTGCACCGCTGGTTTGGGCCACTTGGTGACACCTGCCCTAGTGATTGTCTGAGTGGTCTGTAAACATGACTGAGAAATAAATACAAGATCATAAAGCTTGTTTTTACCTCCCCAATACTGTGAACATCTACACTTTATTGAACATATTCATCTTTTAAAAACACTTTTCAATAAGTAGTTCTTGTTTTCCCCTAGCCACTGAAAGCTCAGAATTCTCAATTAAATGAGAATGTATGTCCTTCATTGATTCATTCCTAGGTGGCAGAAGACGAATGACTTTTGACATGTATATTCTTAATTTCTGATGATTTCTAGTTAACTTATCTGCCCTAAAGTTCTGAGAAAAAGCTATTTCTGAATCTTATACACATGCAACCCCCCTACCCCAACAGTAACTGAAAGCCACCAGCAAAGCAATTTACAGGCATATAGACACTTCAGGGCTGCAGTAGGAAAACCTATTGCTAGAGAGCTGCACAAACTTTAGCAATTCAGTGGAGTGCACTGCTGCAAACAGAGCTACCCCTTCTGAAAGAATACAAAAGCAAGCAATTGAATTTACTCTCTTACACACTGCACCAACCACCCAGTTTGCTGACTTTAGAGGGAAACACAGCCATAGGTTCACCCTTCAAGACATTTTTACAACACTTCATCGACTTCATAGGGACAGCTTCACTTTTAGAAATAATAAATGCAATTTCACTTTTAAAAGAATCCCATTTTATTAACTGCAAAGCATACCTCTGGATACAAAACCTGACAAGCTCCCAACCCAAAACTAGACCACACAGTACATATAGATTCCTAAAGACTCACAGCATAAAGTGCAATCTCCTACTGATTTTAGTTTCATCTCATGAGACCCATTTTCCTTTAAATCCTATTTCACCTAATAAAGCCTGATAATGCTAAAAAACAAGACTGACTTGGAGGTTAGTGAGAGCTTCCTGTAAAAACTGGGAACCTGCTACTGCTTTATATAATCACAGAACCATTGTTTCTCCTCTATCAGCTTCTTGGAACTGAGGACTAAGGAAAAAGAAGGGGGGACAATGGCCTGGCTCCCCACCATGGTACAGCTGAACCATGGGAAGGACAGGGGGCTGCCCTCAGAGAGCCACTCAGGTGGCCCATCTGTGCCCACCTGGGATTCTTCTGGCAGCTCCTCAGGGATGAGATGTGGGCAGGAGAAAGAATGGAGAGCATCAAAGGCACCAAAACATGCACAAGTCTGTGCTTTCCTCAGTGACTGCTTCTACACCATGAAATGCCAACAGAGCCAGCCTGACCTCTGTGCAAGAGAAGGCAATTAAGGAAAAAGAAAAATGACTAAGGGAAATTCTCCCTATGATTTAATGAGGTGTGTGTGTGAGAGAATGTATTTTGAACCACAGGCAATAACTCTCCTATCACTCAAAATAGGTACCTATAGCCCAGATGTCAATGAAGGTTTTCCAAAACACAATTACTCAAAATCTCCTTTTAGAGGAAAACCAAAAAGAATTAAACCATCTTTCTTGTTTTTCAGAGATGCTCTAAGTGGAAAACATGATGATTATATGATGAGCTGTCACTCGGCTACAACCCACTCAGTTCTATTACTGCTTGCTCCAGCTACTTTAACATTCAGTCATCTCACTTACCTTTTATACTCATGGCATGTAGGAATTATCAAATGCCCCTTACGACTCAGGGTAACCCTTGCCCTCAGAGTCCAAGCTGATTTGATCTCTTTTTGCTTTACTGGAATTTAGGACTGCATTGTGAAAGAGAGTAGGAACCCTGTCTCCATATCATTTGAATTCCTGCACCACACACATCTTTCTCTATCCTTCCTTTTGCTATCTAGAAGACTGAGGTTACAGAGTACAGTGCACTATTTGCATATCAAAAGCAGTAGCACTTCACATAAAAATGAAAAGCAGGCACTTTTCTGGTTTCAGTGACTAAGAGCTCAAGAGTTCCTTCCTCTGAATCTGTAACTTCAAATTCAGGTGCAACTCAGTTCATCAAGACTGGTTCAGATAAATATTTTAAAAATTAAGAAGCTTCCCCACTACTAGTGTTACCTGATACTTATTTGCCAGAGACATTTTCTTTCCACACCTTCTTCTTCTGGAGCAGTTAAAGACTTCACTGCCTTACCTGAAAGAACAAAAAAGAAACATGCAAACAAGTTCAAAGATCACAAAGAAACAATTCTTATTTATCTCAATTTCTATATAACTTGTTTGAATGCTGGATGGTACTACCTCACTCACTGGAGGGTTTCAATATCTTCTTCCAGCTGGCCACCCTGGGCTCAGGTGTGTCAGATGTTGTTAGCAAAAGAAGCAGGATGACTCCCTGCTCTACCTTACACCACCAAAAGAACATATACACAAAATACTATTCCAGGTTACTGTAACCTCATGCTGAGACAGCAACCTTGCCCTAAGTTTCTACACGGAGGGCCTTTTCTGAAGCAAAATGTCCAAACCTGGTGTTAACATATACACAAGTTTTTAGTGCAGGACAGTGAGCACACCATGAACTCTGACTTGTGATCTTCAGCAAGCTCCAAGACACCCAGCCTTGATACTTTATTGCATCAGTTCTTCTCAACAGGAGGCAGAATTGATTCAAGCACAAGCCATACTATTTGCTGAAGTTAACATGCCCCTAATTGTATCACCCCTAACCTTTATACCCTTGATCAGATCAACTGCTATCAACCTAAAACCACCATCCACCCCTCAGAAAGCAGGTGGGCAAATGAATACACTACAACAAAGACATTCACAATTCCGTTTCTGAAAAAGACCCTTCCTGCACCTTAATAGGGGTGTGCAGCCTAGTGCCTGGCATGCCACAGACAGGTGAAACTAAAGATACAAGCTATGGTATCCTCACAAGGGACAATATCTGGACATCTCTGTGTTGCTCCCCTACCCTTTTTACTGATGGTCACGTACATCAGGTAGGTGAGTGCAAAAAGGCTCCAAAACGGGTAAGAGAAAGATGCAACCATGTCCCCTCTCCCCCCTAACATGACTGTGAGATGTGACATCAATTTTAATGACTTCCTTGCCTAGAAACGTACCTGGCCACCCACACACGTAGACAGAGCGATGAGGTGGGAACAGAGAATGAATGACTCAGAGAAATCCCAGCTGTTTACCACAGTGTCTCACTACTCCCAACACCAACAGCAGTGGGTGGTGTTCAAGCTGTCCTTGACCCTGCCAAATCCCTCTTCCACTGCTTCCCACCAGGAGAAATGTTGATGTGTTTCCAAGTCCTGCCATGAATGCATTACCAATTTCATGAGGAAGATCTATCTGCGTCAGATGGTTTAAAAGAAAAATAGGCAATTCTCATACTCAGGAGAATCATGCTATAGTATGAGTACACTGGACTACACATTCCTTTGACCTGTTTATCATTCACTACTTGCCTAAAATCCTTGTTAAATCCTCAGTGATATCTGATCTATTTCCCTATATGTCTTCAGTTAGAGTCAGATCATTTAAAGAAACTGCACTGGATCAGAAACAACACCAGTATTTAAAATCAGTCTCAGGAAACTTCCTTCCATTTTCCATCTATTTTTTACTTAAAGCACACAGTACAATGGCAAACTCATTAAACACAAAAGTGTTTATGAGCACATTGCTGTTTGCATAGGAATCTTAATATTAATCCCCTTTCCTTTTAAAAAATGTTACCAAATTCTCAGACACATTTCTGTACTAATGCTCTGTGCCTCACATGAAGCCAGTCCTGTCAGGACCATGTTTGAAGAGAGGAAGATCAGAATAGTGGACACATAAAGACACTATTGCCACCACTCCTTTAACCCTTACAGGATTACCACTCACCTGAAATGCCATGTCCTTTTATTGTCCTTTGAGTGATAAAAGGGAGACCTCCAAGACATGCAAGTTTGCCTTGGCTGTTGAAGTCACGCATCTTTATGGTGAACAGTTCTCTCTTAAATTGTTGCCAAAGCAGACATTTAATTTGCTAATTATTCAGAGAAAACTACACCCATCTTTCTACAAGGACTCACTTTTGTGGGTTCTAGATCTGTGCTGATTCTCCCAAGACCCTGAAAAGCTGACATCCTGCACATTGGGTGTTCAGGAACCTGGGTTCCCCAGTCTGACTGCACCTGTCTGGTTGGAGACAAGTGTAAGAAAAGCAGCCACGTTTCAGTACATTAGTCCTGCTCTCTGGCAATCTACACCAAACAATAATGAAAGAAAAGGATTTTCCTATAAAATTGCATAAAGTGGTAAGAGATAAAAGGTACACAGAACATAAATAAGTACAGACACCTGGCAAAGACCAACATGATCTAAGGTAGGTTGGAAAACCACTGGCAAGTTCACAAGAATAATCACATTCAAACCAAGGCTGACTGAATATGCATGTGTTAGGAGTGAGCATTTCTCAAAGCTCTATTTCCAATGAAGCATGGAAAAGAAACTTAAAATTCTCAATTCCCACAACATATACAAACCTCTTAAAAAAAAAATCCTAATTCAGCTGTCAAAACTGTCTTTTATGTCCAGCACCATCTTCAGTGCAATCCTGCCTTTCTGCCTGCCTGATGTATTCAGAGGTTGTCGCTGGAGTCACTTCCTCTTGTCTGTCCTATTTAACTAATGCAATTCAAGAGAATAAAATAAACTATTTCTGCAATAGCAGGAAGGCACATAGTGAACTGTGGAATACCAAATCTACCAATTCACTTTATTCAGTGGATACAAATTTTACCCATAATACTTCTCTGTAACTGACTGACACTAAAACAGAACAAATAATTCAGTAATCACACCTGCACCCAGAACAGTCTGTCTTGTTCAGAACTGAGGTCATCCAGAGAGGGGAATTTGCAGTGCAGCTGCTGTACTTTACATAAACACAGAGCTTCCATGGAAATTTGAATGCTTGCTTCTCACCCCTCCTCCCTTTTTTTTTTTAATATAATTTTCCTATACTCCTTGGAAAACTGTAAATTTTGTGGGCAGCTATGGGTTTCTTCCTAATTTGAGAATGAAATACATCAAAAAATTATTTTCTCTTGTAAACAACGGAACTGTCTGATGATTTTAGTATGATATTAACAGAAAGTCCTTAACTATTTTTATAGCATAAGAAACAAAATTTTAAACTGCCTAACTCTACTTTTTAAAAAGCAGGCAGGACAGAGTTTTAAAGGAGAAATGCCCAACATTTTAGATTAAGTGTTTCAAACTGATGTTTTATGCTTACATGTTTATAGAGTTTCATTGGCAAAATGACTCAGGATGCACTCACTTCTTCACAACGCCAAGTTCCTCTCCAAAAATGACCCTCCTCCACATTTTTTATTATGCTAAATAGAATAGTTATTGTTATTTCTCATGTGCTAAATCAATATTATTTTCACAACACCCTTAATGGTTCACTTTTATTAAGGGCATTCCCCAGTACACATCATCTCAGTCCTTGTGAAAGCCACATTCTCAACATTTCTCAAACCATGCTGGTAAAGTACGAAATTCAGATGTGATGTACAGGATAACCAATCTTACACTGATAGCTACCATTTACCAGAGACAGTAAAAAGTTCTGCAACACGTTTACTAAACTCCCAGATAACTTCATTATAATATCTATATGTTCATGTATCATTAACCTACATCAAAACACATTCAAGCTCTCATTTGGCAAATAGCCCTGTAAGGGTGCAGAGCCTTATTTACCCATGTTCGTGAAACAAATTGCAAAAGGTAAATAGCAGATGTTTCAGTATTGGCCAGTGTAGGTGTTCAAACTGAGCCCAAGTCCCCCACTGCAGCAAGCTGGGAACCCTGCTTCAATAAGCATTCTTAGTAGGACCTATTCAAATTCTCATATATATTGGGAGAATAAGCAGGAAGTTCAATAACAAAAAAAGGAAGTATATTTGCACATTTCAATGCATTAAAATAATGCAGGACTTCCCTATTCTTCTCTATTCAAATTCCTGTGTATGTGTAAAAGAAGATGAAGAAACAAAATTTTCCATTTCAACTACGGATTGTGTTAGAAACAGCATCAGACGATGAAAATGTCTCTGCCAGCCCAGCTGAATGTCATCTAGTCAACTGTTACAAAAGGTACTTACTCAAATGAGTGGCACAATCACCATTCCTTCAATAACAAAGAATCCTCTCTGAAGCTAAAAAAATTACAACATGGTTGTTTTGCACTTTTACTAAGTGTTCTTGCATTACATCAGCTTTTGCATCAAAGCTGGTAGTGCAAAGAGGAAAGCAAAGCCCATTTTACGAACTGATGTAATCAAGCCTAGCATCTCTCTGGGGTTTTTTTGTTCCTATGGTCACAATGACATCAGCCTGCTCTGCCTATTCAGTAGTGGAGAGCAATGACAGCTCTTCACCTCTGCTCACACATTTCTCCATTCTTTTCCTCCTGCTTGTACATCCTGACACATTAAGAGCCACTTGCATTTCAATGGGACATAAAAAAACCCCACTTGCCTCAAATCCTTCTCATCACTCCTTTCCTCAGTGTTTCCAGCTGTCGAAGACAACATCAAAACTTGGCTTGAGAAAGTGGAAAGAGGGGAAAGAGAAATCTCAGGCACATCTAAGCACATCTAAACACTGTAAAGTGGGCCATGAATTTACAGTGTGGATCCCACACTGTTCAAGTAATAGCCGCATGTTAAGTGCAGCAGGCACTTTGCCACACACAGAGCTGACCTGCGAAGGTTCTGAAGCTGTTTGTCTGCCCCATGGCACGGGAGATGTTTAACTGGCACCCACAGACACCCACGCTGCAGTTCCAGGAACAGCTTGGTGCTCCCAGCATCCTCCTTTGCATGGGGCCAGATGTGCTTCAAAAGGCTCCTACAAACCCGTGCAAGTAACTCCGCTTTTCCAAATCAGTTTCTACGCCTGTAAAATGAGAGTAATTATACTAATCTTAAAAAGAACTTCACAGCAACTGAAGAGAAGTTGATTCACTTGCCATTGACATAATCCAGCCCTAGAATTCCCCATCTAATTAATTCTCTCATCTGAGACACAACATCTAGGCCAGAATATATTAAAGAAAATATATTTACACATGGAAAGTTCTGTAAGGCTTAGTGACAAATGTGGTCTGTTATTGAAGCCTACCAGCAAACACACAGTACATTTTGTAAATTTTCCTACTAAGAATTTTCTTGGATCTGCTCTACCGTATAGCACACAAACATGTATCTCCACAGTAGTTGGTTTCAAAACTCATCTAAAAAGATGAAAAAATATCCACCATCAAGCCAACCAACCTACTAACCAAACAATCCCCCAATCTCCACTTCTTCTTCCATGTTTTAAACTACTCAGAGAAACTAATAAAGAGAAAATAATTTTTTTTTACCTTTTTCACTGAATTAGATGTTTTGCACAGTTTAAGGAAGACAACATTATGGAGCACCTCATGCAAACTGCAATAAATGTAACCTTGCCATAGACTGAAAAAATTAAATGTCATGCTGGATAGTTACGTACATAAGACTATCACAGATTTCTTTTGTTATCCCCTTCATATATTCTTCAGCTGAAGCCAGAGAAATAATTTCCATATTTTCCATTATAGTATGTAGACAATAAGAAAAATATGATTCTCTGTAGCTGAACTGCCTACTTCAATTCCTAGAACTGATTTTTATTTGCCAACTGTCCTACCCATTAATAAAAAGGAGCACAATCCCCCCACATCTGCTATACTTTTTGAGCATCTTACCAAGTAACATGCAAAGAAATGAGCAAATATTTTAACAACTAGAAGTCAATTGCAGTAGAATAAAGGCATTATAAATATAAAAAATACAAGTGAGTTTTTATGGACAGAAAGAAAATGTTATGCACACATTAAAACATATATAGATATTACATGTTTATAGAATCTATATGCAACATATAGGTAGATTGTATCTATACTGCATCTATGTTCTCTATAAGTGTATTGTGGATATATTTCTATAGATAAAAACATACATACTTTTATCCCTAGATAATACAGATCTCTTAACCAACATCAACTACCACTGATTTTTTTTCCCCATTTGGGAAAAGCTGTCAATTTAAAACAGAGAACTTGATATACATTTATCCCTAACCCCTATGGTAAGCCATGCAGTTAGAGCCTAAAGGATTTATTTAATATTCTTCTTACTAGCAGCTGACAGACATCTGACAACACAGAAATGTAACATTGCATTTAATTTCTCCACAGGCTGATTTCACTGAGCCCCAGATGTTTTAGCAGAAGAAAGAGAAAGACATTCCACATTTTTACGGTGGGGGATGGGAAATTTGTTTCTAACAAATAGCCCTTGCTTTAATAATGTCTATCAAAAATTAAGAGGCATTAATTTTAAAAAAAAAAAATTAAAAAATATCCTAAGTGGTACTCCATTCTTGGTTCATTAGCTTGCTTGTCTCTTTTTTCTTTTTTTTTTAATTATTGTGTGTGTTAAGGCACCACACTTGGCAGAGTATGATATTTGCTAGGGGACATTCCATATTATCCCCCTAAACTTATCATCACATCAATTCTTCTCCCTCTAGCAGAAAGAAGGCAAATTACAACAGAAGACAAGAAGCTCTTTCTAGTGTCATATCCCCTGCATGAAGCAGTATGTAATAAAATGCAATGAGAAAAAATTACAATAATCGCTGAAATGATTATAAGGTGATTATGTTCCATTACACTTCACAAGCCTTCCAGAAGGATTGATTCCATGCCTTTATTTAACCTGCAATATCTTCAGAAACTCTTCAGAGGGTTTTTCCCAGCCAGGACACAGCACACCGTGACAGAGGTGGAAATGACAAAAGGCAGAGTCTGTAACAGCCACAGCTTCCCCCGCTCCTCGCAGTGGGTCCGATGGACCTGTCACACGTCCCGTCGGCAGCGTGAGAGAGGTGACACTGCCAGGTGTCTTGAACGTGATCCCACGGGGGTTTGTTCCTTTGCCACTTGCATCCAAAGTGTGTGTAATTACTATCGGGGAACCAGCCATGTACAGAAGCACGTTTGAAGCACCTGAGACTGCACCCATGAAGTCTGTCAAATAACTAAAGACAACATTTCAAAGTACACTCAACTTGCTGTAGTGTTACACAAAGTAAAGAGCTCTGAACCCCTGCACAAAGGTCAAAGTAGAGAACAAAATCCTCGGTAGAACTACAGATCAAAGAGATTCAAACACAATGAGAAGATGTAAGTAACATGTAATTTAAGGAAGCTCAACTTTTCAACGCAACAGCTTGGCAAATAGCAGAAATCTATCAGAAACTAAACTGAGTCTGATGGTTAGTATTAACTTTAAAGGTAAGTAATTAAGCTCTTTTTGCACTTGTTTGTTAGATTGCATTTTGTCTGAAATGCATATTGTGAGCAAGACAGTTGGAGAATGATGAGTTATGGGCTGTTTACAAAGAACAGGAAGTGCAATATAAAATTACTATCACCTCATAATATAGATATTACCATAGCCCATAGAAAAAGGAAGTGTCTTTACCCTGAGTACAAGTGACTGAATACTGCTCAAAGACAAAGCATTTCCAAGGTTTACCTGGTGAAGTTTCATCAACATTACCTTTCATTGAAAGAAAAATAACCCCATATGTGAGTTAGAAGACTAACCCTTTATGCTGTCAGCTGGCTAATGAAGAATCACATACACAGCAACTTAAATATAATTTGTAAACCTCAGCAAAATATGCCATCCTTCTAGAAAAAACAAAGATGTTCCATAGTGATATTGGCAGAGCATCTTTACATATGAATAAAACAGAAGTGCATCCAGAGTGCACACGGGCCAACATTCAATAGAAAGTCAAGAACAGAACTGTGCCTGCCTAAAATCTCCAACTGAGCAACCATGTCACTGACTGGAAGGACACTGGGCAGCACAGGAGAAAACCAGCCCCAATTTTAGCAGTCAGAAAATACAATGGGGGTTACAGCTGGAAGGGAATTGAGCAATAGGCTGGAGACAAAACAGTGCAACTGACAACAAACAGAGTTTCAAGTGCAACAGAGTTACAGCATTATTATACTAAATTGCATAAAAGAGAGGGCATTGCTGTTTTAAAAAAACTTCCACGTAAAAAAACTGTAGCAGTGCCTGGCAAAATGAGCCTTGATCTTCAACAAGGTACATCTGTGACGTAAGTTAACTGGAATATTTCCTGCTCAGACACAAACCAAAACAGAAAAACCCACCATAAGAGGAGGATGAGATGCCTAATACAAAAGATGAGAAAATAAAATCTCTTTGTTGACTTTCACTCTCTTTTCAGATATTCATCTACCAAAGATGTCAAACAGATAACATGCCAAGGCAGCAACACAGCAGGAAAGGGATACCACATCCTAACCTCCTGCTCTGTAACTCTGCCTTACATTTGAGGCATCCTAAGGATTGAGTTACAGTTCAAACTTTAAATGGAACAGAAAAGCCTTTAATACACTACACAAAACAATAAACTAATTAACACTCGAGCGGACTTGAGGACACACTGCAGATCATCATTGCAACAGCATTTACAAAAGTAATAAATAGCTTCAACAAAGAGCCAGCTGAGATACACTTTGTACAGAATAGCCAGATTTTCCTGATGTCTGGTGCTGCTCAGGGCAGACCAAGTATTTCAGAACAAGAAACCAAGAACAGAGATCCCAAATTGTGCACACAATTTGCACTGTGCTTCTCAAGAATCTGTGGAGGTTTTTCCAGATAAAAGAGGTTTCCAGATTAACATGCACTTTTTTTCCATCCTAAATCACATCTCTGCAATTACTCATGTAACAGGGTAAAGACTGGCTTGGTCCATCTGCTGCCTACTGCAGTGTGGTCCCTTCCCCACCCCCTTTATTTCTAGTTGGGTTCTCCAGAAGCTGATGCACTGGAAATTGAATATGGGAAGAAAGCTTTAATTACATCTTACATTGCCATTTACGATTTTCCTGTCAGAAAACAAACCGAGTATTTAGGTCAGACGGGACGCCAAGTTCTCCGTCTCAGGCAAGCTGGATTTCTCTGCCATGTGCAAATCGCCCCTCCTGCACATCTGTGGTACATCTGAGCTGGACACATGCTGTCCACACATCTAGGATTTCTCTGCATCTCTAGAGGAACTGTGACTCCAACTGAATGTCCCATGGCTTGATTAGAGTCACTACAGGAATTCCCAGGCAACCATCCAAAGGCCTCACAAAGCACCCAGACAAGAACCAGCCTCACACAAGTGCCAGACACAGAAACCCACAGAAGCCCAGAGAACAAATCACTGAAGCAGGACAGAAAGCCCTTCCTTTGGCACAGGCTGAATTTCCTTAGAACTGGTCATTCTGACACTGGCTTCAGGAGGGAAGAATTACCATTCTAGGGATATCAAAATCCTCAGAACACAGATGGCAAAATTCACTATATTACAATGCTACTTTCATTGGTTTAATTTCCCTAAAATTTAGAAGCTTTTGTCTGTGTTTACCAAGAAAAGAAAATAAAACCACTTTTCCTCTGTAGCTTCATCCTCAAAAATAAATAATGCAATGCAGTCAATATTCTCCAGATCCTTTGGAAATTCTCACTCTAGCTAAATGTTATTTTATTGCTGAAGCAGATATTGACCAATATTCCAAGACAGAGTGAGCTCCCTGTTCAGATTATCTCCATCTCACTTATAAGAACATTTTCTAACCGCAAGAGGGCAATTCTTGCTGGAGAAGGAGAAAAACCCTACCATCTTTCATAAGGGATTTGTTGTCTAGATCAGCTTAAGGGTGTACATCTGTGTACCACAGACTTTATGAATACTGTTAACGCCACAGAAAAAACAAAATTCTGCTTCCATTACTGCATGTTCCATCTGAGACATCAAGAAGACATCATCATTTCAATTCTATGACCTGCTTATAGGGACAAACCAAACATTATAAATAATATTAGCCGAAGACACCGAACCACTGACTCCCTCTCTTGTAACCTGAACAGAGGGGTGTCATCTTAGGAATAAACATTGAAGAGATGTCTGGGGAGAAACTGAACTAAACAGCAACCAGTTCTTCCCTAAAATATATGAATGTCTCCAGGGGACCAGGAAAAAAGCTTTTAAAATGTAATCTGAAACAAGATTTTTATGCTGAATTTGTGTAAATTCTTACGGACTTCCACCAGAGCAGCTGTCTAAGCGGGGCTTTTACAACCCACCCCAGTACATGCACCCTCATGGTTTTATTTACATTTCCTGTCTCAGTTTGCTTTCCTAACAAGTAAAGGTTTGCAAATTGCTCCCAAACAAAACAGCAAAGCACTGTCTGGGAGCTCGATGAAGACATTTGCCCCTGAATGAATGCAGATAGCAAAGAGTAATAACACGGAAATTTGTACTTGGAGAGGGCCAGGATTTACTCCATTAGTAATCCTGTCCCCCATGGACTATTCCAAATGCACAGAAAATTGGAGCCAAATGGAACAGCTTGCAGACTCAAAACCTACCTGAGCAATGCTTCTCTTGACCTTGCAGGCACTTGCCGGACCCAGTTGAGGGCTGTAAGCACTCCCATCCAAAAATGCTGCAGTGCTACCTGACTTGGACAGGTCACGTAGCACAGGTTACTGAAAATTGCAGATAATGTGCAATTCAGCTGGCTGCTTGTAAGCACATGAGGTTTCCTATGGAAGAGTCCTGCTGGAGTGAGGTTTTCACCAATGATCACTGCTGAGCCCTTGAACTAGTTTAGAAAACCAGATAATCAGCATAATGTAGATGCCCTCTCTCTATATATATACAAAGTAATACATTCTTTACATTTTTATATTGTTTTCCCAAATTTTCAGTCTAGATTTCTTAAATTCAGTTTAAAACAATGTTTAGTTATTGCAACATATTTTAGAATTAATACAATATCATATGAAGAAAAGGTCAAAAGGTCTTTAGGAAGTCTAGGAGCACCTGATGCTGCTCCATGGATCAGAAAACCACCAATATCTGCTGTATGCTGCTGACAGTTAACTGGAATTTTCCCCTATTATTCTATCCATGCAATGTGCCAGTGGACAGATGGCAGCAAGGTACAAAATACGTAACGGACACAGATCAGCTGCATGATAGGGAACTTGTATATTTTTCCAGTGTATCCAGGTTTACGTAAAAAATGAGCTCTTAGAAAAAGCAAATATATTTACGAGCATGTACAAATAAAGGAAGCATGTGTTAGCATAGTCCCATATACTTTCATAAATTAATTTTTTTAGTTAAGAGAAGGAGAAGGGATTTTTCTTCTTTCTTGGGTTTTCTTCAATTGCAGCCATAATTGGCCACATTGAAAAAGGAAGGTGAAACACGCCAGTGGGGAAACATTCATACAGTGCTGTGCAAAAATGACGAAAAAATGAAAAGGAGTCAACAATTACAGAGCTGCACACACCAGAAGGCTGCACAATGTCCTGCAAGAGGCTTACTGTGGTCACAGGCTTTTAAGCCCATGGGCTGCCTTGAAGGGCACTGCCTGGTGATTTACAACATGAACAAACTCATGCCATAAGACACTTCCTCTGAAAAGACATCCACAAATTTCCTTACTCATCCAATTAGGCACACGGAATGATGTGTACACCGAGAAAGCTTTTGTCTTAATTTTTCTGTGAAGTGCAATGACCACAGGAATACTAAGTTTCCAGAAAACAGCAAAACTGTTCTTTCAGTTGTCAAGATGCGTAATACAAAAAATCATGAGCGGGGAAACTGCAGTCAACCCACTCTGAAAACTTGGTCAAACATTGCTTTTTTAACCTGAACTAACAATGAATTGTTCTTCACTGAACATAAACCAGAACAATTAAAGTTACAGCTGGACTCCTTCCAAAAATAAACTGAAATATTTACTGTTTCTTCAACACCCTGGAAAGCAAAAAAAAATGCAACAGGAAGGTGTTTACTGGAGGATTTTTCTGCCCCCTTCAATGCATTTTTCTCAAAACTGACTAGATTCTGTCATTTACTGGAGATGAAAAGACATCACTTTTTAAGGAAAATTATTAGTAAAAGGTTCATCAGAGTTTTGTAATGAACAAAGGCGAAAAAATTAAACAAGACATTTTTAAAACCAGAGTTTTGATCAATTAAATTTGTTCTGAACATATAATCATTTTAAAAATTGATATTTTATCCCCATAAATTTGAGAACAAAATTTAAGCCAAAGTAGTAATTTAGAGGACAGCAGTGTAATTCAGGGTCTCGGAATGCCTAGCTCCTGTATAAGACAAGCCGAAGAAATTAATTCTGTCATCTTTGTGTGAAGCCCATGACTTCCATTTGAATGGAGTTAAATCCAGCTGGTCAGTCACAAGAGGTGTCTCCCAGGGCTCAGTTTTGGGGCCAGGCCAGCTGCAAATGACTCCAAGCTGGGAGTGTCACAAGAAGGACACTGAGGTGCTGGAGCAAGTTGGCCTCTTCTCTCATGTAACAACCAACAGCACAAGGGGAAATGGCCTCAAGTCGCACCAGTGGAGGTTCAGGCTGGATTTGAGGAAGAATTTCTTCACTGAAAGAGTGGTTAAGCATTGGAAGAGGCTCCATCTCTACAAGAGTTCAGAAAATGAGTAGATGTGGCACTTCACGACACAACTAATGAGGGTGGTGGTGTTTGGTCAAAGGTTGGACTTGATAATCTCGGAGGTCTTTCCCAACATTAATACTTCCATGATTGTATTCATTTAAGCTACAAAACTGATTTTAGGAAGACAATCGGCACTGATTAAAAGACTTCAGCTGGTAGAAAACCCATCAGATTCCAGATGGTTAATTGAAATTGCCACTGATAATTTGGTGAACTTGCTTCATTTAGCTCAATTTTCTAAGTCACGAATCTCATTGTACCATCTCTGTGCTTAAAAAGATATTCCTACTATCATTAGTCTTTTTCTCTGTTCTGGTAATTTTAGGCAACAACCACATCTCCTCTTATCTTTTTTTTCCCCCCATAAAGTAAATAGTTAATTTTTATTTTCACAAAGCTTGTCTTGTAAGAACAGATTGTAGAAATTTCAGCTCTCATCTCACATATAGGCAAATCACTGCTCCTACAGTACTGAAAACACACTTCCAAAAAAGAAACAGTAAGAGATTTACCCTTAGGCTTTAAAAAGATACTTTTACAGCTCCATAAAGTCCCACGTTGGTGCTACAAGCAGCCAGCAGGATTCTACATGACAGTACAGGACGTTTGGGCAGTCAGGACAGGGACCCTGGTAGTCACACCTGACAGTCACTGCCATTCCTTTTCCATTCCAAAGTGTTCACTGGCAGTTTGCACACTGACAGCTGAGGACACCATCAAATGGAGTTACACTTTCACCTTGCCTGTTTTAGCCTGGGGACTGTCAGGCATGGCAATAGGTTTTAAGCTTATTTCTTTGTCTGGAAATAGTGCATCTCATATGAAGACAAATTTCCTTTTCACTCATAAAGTGCTAACTAGAAAACATTCCAGTTACAAATACAGAGCTCTCCAAACCGCACAATGTTGCCCCTCACGCTTGCGTGGGTGGGCTGCAAGCCTTCACAGATCTCTGATCTCACAGAAATCTTTCCTAAACAAACCTCAACAAGTTTGTGAAGGGCCTTCCTATTTAAACCAGTACCAGGCAAAACTTTCAAAGAGTATCTGAAAAATAGAAAGAAACCACATCTACTGATATGGAAGAGGAACTGATAAACAAAGTCAGGTAATCTTTAAAAACACTGTTCTATTTTGAAAAATCTTCTGGGGTCACTGTTTTCAGATATGTCAGAAATGCTCAAGTTGCAACCTTGAAATTGAGACCTAATAAGTGACTTTATTACAAAAGGCTGCATTGTAATAAGTAAACACAAGACACAGAGCTACAAATCCAGATAAATTTTCCTTTATCACTTCCTAACTTCTTAGTCTTTGGATTTTCAAGCATAGTCTTCTGCTAATGTAGCTCTTGCAGTATGGATTTTTGTATGGTTTGCTTATTGTACAAGCAAATAAACTGCAGACTTTCAGAACAATGGAACAGTTTTTACTGTGCTGTGTCGATAACAGGAAATGCCTTTTTCAGTCAAATTGCTGGAAATATAATGTGAATTGTCATTATCAAGTATGTTCTGAAAATATGCAATTTCTTTGTGTTATTGGAATAAAGCTCAACAAAACTGCATGGAAAATCTGTATCTCAAAAAGGATTCAACCAAGCCCCTAGAATGTCTTATTTAGAATTATATTTATATATATATATATATACACATATATATATACACACAGAGGAACTACAGATCCATATATATAGAGAGAGGAACTACTAATCCAACATTGGGGTACAATTAGTGGGTTTTAATTCCAAAAAGAGTTAATACATTCATTGGCATGGCATCCAGCAAGCAGTGAAATGGATCCTAGTATGATTTTCTCTCTCTGAAGTCAAAATGGCAACAAAAGCCCCTGCTATGCTCTATTTGTTGACAGAGCTGTACCTCAGCAGACACACATCTTCCCATCTCACAAAATCAGCCTACATATTTCATCTACCATTTCCTGCAAAGAGGAAGAGAAGCGCTGATTCCTTTTACAAAATCTATTTATTTCCTGGCCACTCCTCTGAAGAATTGGAGCACTCATTAGATGAGATACTTCAATGTCAGAGGCAAAGCTCTTTGGACAACTGCACGAGTGCTGCAATACTGATCTTGCAAAGGAAGGCTTTGGCACCCAGAAGATGTGAGACCCCAGTGCTCCCCAAGCTACTTGGCTTTCAAATATTAACAAATGACAAGAACAGAAGGAGGATTTCACTCACTGAAGACACTGACACTGTATATACATGTAACAGGGAGTCCCTATCACAGCCAGTCTGGCTTCCCTTTAAAGCATCAGCCTCTCTGAAAAAAAAAAAAAAAAGGCAAAAAAAAGCAAAAAAATAAAACCCCAAAATCCAAACAAAAAAACCACCTCAATACCCACAGATATCAACAAAACTAAAGGCACAGCAGCTTATGCCTCTTTTGCAGAGATCTTTCTACTCAATGACTGATGGGGCAAAATAACTGCAACTTTAGTTGACACCACAGTGATTACGTCAAATTACATGTAAGTTAACAGAAGTAACATTATTATTTATAGGAAATCCTCCATCCCATTCCTAGAGAGAAAAACAAATCAAAAAAACACAACAGCTGAAACACAACAGTTACTAAATCAAAGCTACTGCAGTAATAGTAGTATTTTATTAGGTAGTAAGTTGCTAAATGCCCTCTCCTACTAAAAGATCCCATTTTGGAGTCCCCAAAGCTCAGAATTAATACTTTTGTATTATGTCCATCTTTCACTGACCACAGTCAAGGCTCAGCTTTTGGAGAGAGACAATTGTAAGTGCAGCAGTGGAAAGCTGCACGTGTTTTTTCAGTAACAGCTCCCAAAGCAAAGCAAAGCAAAGCCTGTGTCAGAGAGCAGGAGCACTGTGGGAGCAGCATCTCTCTCCGCCTCTCTTCAGGAGCAGCAGTTCCTGGAGTACTGCATCCAAAGTTATTTGCTACAGTACCTGAAGAAACAGCTTAGCTCATCAATCAAAAGCACATTCTCAGACACCCACAGCAAAACCACCCCCACACACGGTAGGAAAATGTATATGTGTACCAAGAAAAATAAAATAATGATTTCTGACAGATGAGCAAGCTTTTTAGAAAAATAAGTCTGTTATCATTTAATTATTGGATTTGAACACCATCTTTAACTACTCAGTTGCACAGATTGCTGTAGTACACTAGATTGAAAATTCAGTAAATTCTATCTCAAACTCCCAGCCTAAGCTGTCACATTACAATATGAATCTTGTTTGAATAATAAAATTAATTTTAAAATTAACTGGATGACAAACCAAACCAGAATTTATTTTCAAAACCTAAGGTTTTGAAACCTATAGAAAAGGGGATGGTAAAGTATTCAGTCATAAATTTACACTTGTTTATTTGAAATATTTGTTTCTCACTGTTACATATCACGACTATTTTTGTACAGCATCCTTTCAGAAAGCTACAGTACTAGGGCTTGCATTCTGTAGTTGCTTTGATTTACAGATTTTTTCCTTGGATATCTGTTGAATTCAATTCTCACTTAGCCTTAACTATCACATTTCATTTTCCAGTACATGGGATCTCCTATACTAAAGTTGATTGCCTTTCAGAAAGGCATCTCATCAAACTCAAGAGCTCTTTCTAAAAGAAAGACACACCAACACAATTAGAAAACCTTTTGTTCTCAGTATTTGAAATTCTTTTGGATTGTATAATCTGGCCTATTGAAAAAGACAAACTATTGAAACTGAGTCTTAATGTATCCACCCAAAACATGAAATATCTATGAAATGTATGCCATTAATTTTATCTTGTCCTAAACAATTTTCTACATAATCTATTTATTCTGTTATCTGGAACACAACCCAAACTGGATATTACATCTGCCATCTAATAGCTGTAGACCATTAATGGCATTTCTCATTAGACAGACGTACATATTCCTCAGATAAAGCTGTTTCAAATCATCCAAGTCCAGCTACTTTGGACTTTCCAAAATGTAGAAAAGTAAAATATTGCTGCCTAAAAAAATATTCATCAGAACTACGATAAAAAAAAAAAATGGTGTGAAAGGCAGCATGCTAGAACTTTTAACAACCCCACTGCTTCTCATAATTTGGAAGAAATGAAAATTATACCAGTGATTTAAAGGAAAATGCAAGCTTTTACCCCTGATGAACTGTGAGCATATTTTTTTACTGTCTTACTTTAAAATTTGGGAAATGTGTAGTAACTGTGCTCATCAGCACATGCCTGCAGGCCCCAAGTGGTACCTGGCTATGCTTCCTTACCCTTTCACTCTTCTGACACAAGGCTGCTGCTTCCTCCTGGGGCCTTGCCCAGGAGAGGACATACTTTTATCTCCGTATCTTAATGACTATGCAGAATTATTGTACAGCTGTTGATATGTAACAGATCTCTGGGACTGCTGAGCTTGTTTATGGCTTCGGAGAGGTAGGGGATGACAGATTTTGCTGACATTTGCACTTGGATAGCACTGAAACATGAAACAAAAATGGTTCATGAAATGTATATTAGTTTCTCCACAGCACTGGAAAATAACACTACTCTCTTCCCAAATTACACATCAAAATAAAGAACCCTTCATGATGGCTGCTTTCTGCAGAGCTCACATAAATGGCTTCTAGCTGTCACTGTCTGGCCCAAAGCTTAATTCCACTGAGCTGCCAGGAATAAAGGAGAGTGATTAAAGGAATACAGTGTCACTTCCAATACTGGTTTTGTGGTATACTAGAACAATATAATAGATTAGCATCCCTAATGTATTTTGGAACTCCAGTATGTGTCTGCAGTATACCCCAACCCAGAAACCTGGCTGACAGACTTTAGTATGCATTTGTCTATATAGCTGGAGATTACTGGTTTCATGTAAAGCTGCACTGATCTGATTTTAACACCTCCCAGCACAGAATGTGCTGGATCTGACTTCCAATGCTGAACTGCAGTAACAGGTTGAATATGCTACTGTGCTGAGCTACTACATAAAACTGAGTTTATCAAAGACTATTTTCCCTTCCAAAACACAAACATCTCTGTCAATCTCTCATCCATATAGATGTAGCAACTTTCTTTTATTACAAGATGTTTTCTTGATTATGAAATCTAAAAGATTCACTATATATTGTAACTTTTACTTTACAATCCAGGCAATGACGAGAACACATTAGTTAACCCCAAAAAAACCATAAGCAACCTTTCTTCAGATAATCTATTAATCCATTTTATGATAGAACACGTAGCATAGCTATTCAAAGAGCTCCACAGTAAGCTACACTTGAAGCAGACAGTTGTAAAATTCTAATTATAAGTGAAAAAACTCTCTGCATTTCATATCTGATTCATATTTTGCTTTTAATAAAAGGAACTGCAACATACATACCTTCTGAAGCAAAATTAGTGAAAAATGAATAAAGCAATTTGAGAAGGTCTCAAGACAGAAAGAAGTGCTATTAATTTCAGCATTAGGGAGAAGTTCAGAGAGATGACAGTAATGTAAGTAGGGACAGGGTGAAGGCTCTTGGGTTCCAGTCCAAATCCCTCAAATCCAATGCTCTAAATGAGAGTTCAAACTCTAAATTTAGGTGTCTAAAATTAAAATGGCCTAAGGGGTCAACAGTCTGTATCTTCCAGTTTATTTAAGAAACTGTATAGTTACTCAGCTGTGTGAAGAAAAAAACCTACCCAAACTGCAAAGCTCATGCCCTAAGTTCAAGGGCCCAGGTTTAACATATAATGATTTGCTGTATTCTATGCACTGATCTTCCCTACAGTCAAAACTTCTGCCTCAAACACAGGGGTCTCTTTGCTCATAGTATTCTCAATACCAAAAACCCTCTTCACTTGCCGTGGGCAGTAATACAACTGATTAACACATCTATTAAGCAGCTGCTCCCTTCAGTTTTATAAATTTGGCAATTGTCTTCTATACACTCCCTTATTCCCCCAGTTAAGTGATCTATTAAGGGAAGAAAGTACAATTCAGAATCTCCAAATATTTAGTAAACTACAGCTGAGAATGATTGGAAGGTGTAGAATTGTGCTGCCAGAAGATAAAATGACAGGTTAGTAGGATTGAGAAGCATTTGATTTTAAAGGGTCATTTTTTAAAAGGTTTTTTTTTTACACTCCTTTCTTCTGCATCTTTGAGAAGTTTTTAAGAGAACCACAAAACACATCACTTTCGAGTGGACTATTACATCTCCTGGCTACAGCACCTGACTCTAACTCAGACTGAGGAGAGACGTGCTGTTAATATTCCATGTCTGCACTTCAGCACCTGATGTATCCATTAAGATGGTGATTATCATAACATCATTTTGCAAATGCTCTTCATGGGGCAGGAAGCGTTTTAATAACAAGTAACCACATAGCCACTCAGCAGGAACCCAACTCCCCTTTCTGTGCCAGGTTTGCAACAACAAACCTCACACGGTTTGTACATAACATTCACTGTCTTGTAGAAACAGAGACCGTGACAGTTCAATCATGTCTTGCACCTGTGAGTGCAACCTATTTTAATCCCAGGGCCTATATGAATGAAATAATGAGGTGGGGCATCTGTCAATTACATTGCAAATCCTTGCTGATAATGATCTTTATATTAAACCACATATGTGAGAGACGAAAAAAAATAAAACAACACCAAACCAAAAATACCCACTCCCAGTACAACATTAGAACAAACCCAAACTCAAAGAAAACCCAAATGAAGAGCATTTAAAAAGTCCTGCATCTTTCACTCCCTAAAAATCTCATTGCATCCCAAATCATCTCCCTTGGGAAGTCAGCACAGCCAGAGCTCCACTACCCACTACATCCCTCTGCATTCCCTGCTGCAAGCCTAGGACAGACAGGTGAAAGAGAAAGGAAAGGCATAAGGAAAAAGTTTACACTGACCAGCAGGATCAGAAGCTATGCTGTTCTAGATGTACATGCACACATAAATACATGCATATACACACATATGTACAAATATTTATTCTACCCTAACAGTGTATAAACCCCTGTGTGGCAAACATCTTTCTCCACCACAAATACAGGGAAGGCTTACCATCTAGAACGTGTTTTATCTTTGCATAAAGGTTGATATTTTACTTCCCCAAGTGTTCCTGACCCCTCTTCTCTAATTGATTAAATTAAAAATAAATAAATAAAAATATTAGGACATCTCTTTCAGTTCTGCCACAGAAGTAGAGGAAACTGCCCAAGAAGTACTTTGTATTTCCTTCCAAGTCAAACAGCAGAAGTGCTTTTGATTAGAACCGTGGCAAGCACACATTTTGCTTCTATTCCTTTGGCTTCAGTCAGCAGCACAGTTCTTGGAGCTGGCTGAAACATTCCCAGTAAAATTTGACACTCAGCAGCAGAAAGGATGCTAAACCAAGAGAAGAAACAATCAGGCTCCATATTGTTTTCTCTTGGGAACATTGGATGTGCTGATAACCCTCTGATCCAAACAGATCAGCAGAACCAAAAGCTACAGAAACACTGCAAGGAAAGAACAGGAGATGAGTATCTGCTCCTTGAAAAGCCTATGGCATGAGAAAATAAGAAGTTTCCTCATCTCTGAAGCTGTTCTTCATATCCTAAATGCTTTCTCCCCAAAATATCCTGAAACAGAAAAATAACAGCCAGAGAAAGGGCTCTGCTGCTTCTACAATACAATTTAAGAAAAGTCCATTAACACTTCTTTCAAATATATAAGCTTCTTAATAACTGAAAACAATTTTGGACAACCAACAGTGAGATGTACAAGTGATGCTTTTGGACCTTAACTGCCCCCAAATGCTTTCTGTTTCTGGGGTCAACTGCCTCCAGACATGAGAGAGCATCCAGCTGGACTTCTGACTCTGAAAAGTGAGGGGAAACATGACCCTTCCCCAGTCCAGCAGAGACACCCTCACATTAACCATGTAGGAAGAAGCACCAGAGAAAAGGCCATCAACAAAAAGTCAGAATAAAAGACTAAAAAAAAAAAAAATTGCAGTAAGAACAAAGACATTTTCTTGCTACTATTAAGTCACCTTAATTTTTTAAAATTTTACATCTATGTTTCTACACTCACAGTCAACAGGGGAGTCTTTTGCATCATTAAAGGACTATAACACTACCTGAAATTTATCATGTCAAGTACTGCAGCATGTCAACATTCTCACATTATATAAAGCTTTCATATGGAGTAAACCTTGAAATTGTCATGTGAGATGCAAACTGACAGTCATATGCTGTCCCTCCTGTTCTAGCACCAATCCACGTTTGGATTCCTTTCGTACCAAGTAAACTTAGAAATTCTGTGTGAAAGTATGCTGCAAAGGCAAGATATTCACATTTGTGGAGATCAGAGACTATGACAAGGTGAATGAAGGTTTTCCTAATGGCAGCCAACGTAGCTTTTGCCATAAGCACCTCACATAAAAAAACAGCTTCAATTGCAAATGCAAATGCAAACAGGCAGCAGAGAATTGGGGGTGTGTGTGGGTCTGTGGGTGAGAGAAGCTGGATTCTGAACTCTCAGGCAGAGACTGGTACTTGCTCCCTGCAATCTGTACAGGCTGCTTGTAAACTTTGGAGACACCTGGATTAAACAGAAGGGTCACAATCTGAATCCTTCCACTAGCACAGAGGCAGAACATGCAATTAAAAAGGCTGCTCACACCTTGTGTTTCTGCACACTGACTATTTCAACTGCAGAAAAATAGGAGTTGGAGTGTTGAAAATAAGAGTTGTTCCCTAAAAGCAGTAGCAGTCTCAGAATGAAGAAGAGGACAAGAAAGAAGGCAGCAAAGATCATGACTGGCAACAAGGGAAAATCCTAGAGATGAGAGATGCATGGAGACGAGTGAACGCCAGGGGATGCCCAGGAGCCCTGGCGGCACGGCACAAATCAACATCAATTTCTACCCAACCTTCCCAACACAGCAGTGCTCAACATGCTGGGAAGGGAAGTAAAGACCCACTGAATGTAGTGCTGGTGGCAGAGCTGGTGAGTGATATCCCAAACGGGATCCTTGTGATAAAAGCCTAACTCTTGCTGGTTCTTGAATAAACCCACTCCATGCTGGTTTTAGCTCTGCCTCACCTTTGACAGCAGCAATACTCAGTTTCCTCTTAGTTATCCTCAACAAGCTGTGGCCTACCTTAGGAATAATACTACCTATTTATAGATGTTTAGGCACATTTGATTCACCATTTACAAAACAAAAACATTGAAAAAAAATTACATATATATATATATATATATCTAACTCCCTCAAATCAAACAAAAATTAATTTTATACTGATAGTTGCCACTACCGCATGGAAAAACACAGCCAAACTGATTAATCTAAAACTGAAGTTCACAATTAATAATAAAAAAGTTGGGAATCCGTTGAAGAATATCAGAGAATTAATTTTTATTTTGAGATTTCTATTTCCTGTATCATGGAAAGAAGCAGGCAGGAGTATAAAAGCTTGGACAAAGTTGGAGCATCTCATTCTCCTGGGAGTTCATTTTATGCTGTAACTGGTGAAAAGCCTCTTTAAAAAGGTTATAAATACCATATTAATTTCATTAGGAAAGCTCCCATGGCATATTAATTTCATTTCTGGCACTGTTATTGCATCTTTTTAGATGCATAAAATCTTAGGAGGTAATTTCATTAACAGTAAAGACCTAAGAAAGGCAAGTAAAATATTTTAAACAGATTGGTGACAATTCAGCTAGAAAGCATGCAAGTTTACTCTAATTCTAGTCCAATTAACACCACACTGGCACACAAGAGCTAGCAGGCTCTGCTACTGAAGTTATGTTATCCCCAAGGCCTCTGCATTTGGAAAGGCTGCATGAACAGCTCTCAAAAGATTAATGACCTGCTCCTTTATTTAAGGCAGATACTCATCTTCAGTGATCACATATAAGCTCTGCAGCTAAGCATGAAATTTAACAGCTGTCTTCGCTTATTCTGCAAAGAAAGAAGACTTTTTTTCCCCAAACACTTGCTACCCTGGGCACTGGACTATTCTGGACATATAAAACACTGTAAGTGCCAGTATGTGCAATGGCAGTAGCAGCTTCTCCGTCCTGGCCTTGGTTCTGCAGCCTGACTTATGCATACAGGCCTCTGAAGTTACCCACGGTCTCAGTAAAGCCACCAGGAGCTTTTCATCATAGGACAAATTTATAAAATACAAGTAGATAGAAAGCAAGTTCTAGCAAAGAATATTTCACACTCTATGATCACTTTTACAAACACAGGATGTTTATTTTCTATGTTTGAAGTCATGACAATTCTAAAACCTGCATACACTTACTGCTTAATTGAAACACCAGCTTAGCTACCATACAAAAGCAAATCCTTTTCTTTTAGTCATGTTTTAAACCCAGATTGTTCATTCAACTTCACTCTTAGTCACAAGAAAGGTAATACAAAAGGGCTTCTTTGAACCACAAAGGTACAACCTTTGTCCAAGCCTGCTACTTTTTATGGAATCACGATAGTCATCTAATGAATTAAGAGTCTATAAATCAGCAGTGAGAGTCTTTTCTGAAAAGGATCCTACAGTTCAACAGAAGAAATTCCATCACTGAGTTCTATAGCTAGAGTGATTTCAGGAGATCAGACCATAAAACCTCATAAATGTCCCACCAGCCTCAGAAATCTAATGTGTCACATCCTAGACATCTCTCCATCAAAATACTAAAACCCCACAACAGATTCAAAGTCTCTGAAGAATTTACCCATTGATACATAGAAACTACATTCTGAAATAAAAAAGGTAACTTTTAAGCCCTAGTCCCCTTAACACTAAGGCAAATTTTGTTAGTAGCAGTACATTTGCCCATTCTTCGAGCATTTCATTTGAAGGATTTTTTTAAGAGGCACTCAAAATTAATATTTTAGAAACTTTGTTTGATGATTGATCACTATTCACAAAGCCGTATAAGCCCTATGATTGGCAAGCATGGGATTCATAGGACAACATGGATTTAGAGCAGTTCTAGAGGATCCCAGAATGGGAAAGACTGGAAGGGAATGCTGGAGTATCTGCCATAGCTTCCCAAAGACTACATGCCTGCAGGTTCAGTTTTCAACAGGCACGTCTAAGGGCTAGGAAAATGTTTCTTTTTTCAAAGTGCTGAAGAACAGACAACACCCAAGGGTTTGGGACTTATGTGCAACTCTACTTTTTCAGATATAGAATCAATGTTTTGAATTAGGATTTTATAGCTTGGCTTTTAATGAAGTTACAACTTCATCTGGAGGTTTAATCATCAGGACAAGAATAAACTTTTTAAAAGTACTTCATATGACCTTGAAGCTTAAATCCCATTAAAAGAAGTCATGCAAACTCTTAAGGACCTGTAGTCAGCTTTTCAACTGAGGCAAGGAGCACTGGAAACTTTTAAAACTATTTTCTCTGTATGGCTACTGATATAAAATAATTCATTTTAATCTGTCTCCGGAAAAAATATAGATTTATCTCAACTATTCACACACAAAACTTAAATGCACTGTTGCAAAACCCTAACCAAAGATCTACCAAGCCACTGGATCTCAGAGCTATAGTCTGCTTTTTGCTACATTTGGTCAACTTCATCAAAAGCTGTGTCATTTACATACAGAGGAAGATGTATTCCAGAAGAACACAACACTTTGTGAATGGCTAGTGATGTATTTAAAGGAAATGTGCTTATTCTTAACTGAAATATGTTTCCTGTAAATACTGAGAGATCCTACTGCTAACTTTTTCTGTAAATACAACAAACCCTCTTATCTTATTTAACATGCATTATATGCAGTGACCCAATTTAACAGTGCAAGGCTTGAAGAAGAGCTGTTAGATCTACAAATATGTAACACCACTACATTCCAGCCAAGCAAACAGTGGGAACGTGAAGAAGAAACACAGAAGGAGAACTGCATATTATTAGCAGCTCTCTCCATCCAGCTATTTTATTAAACAGGCAATAAGCTTTTTCTTACCTGGCTGCTTAGGAATTTCTAAAAATTAAAAAAAAAACCACCACCAATCAACCAACTAACCAAAAAATCCCCACGCAACTTTCCTAGGAAATTACTGGAGGATTAGTTAATTCCCTACTTCAAAATAATTTTACAGGGTTTAAAGATTTCTACAGGGTTTTCAGCAAATACTTTTGAAATTTGACAATAACTCATGATTCTAGAACACATCTGTAAATCTTCAACTACCTTTTTCACAATATTTTCTTTCAAAAGTAGTGATAGCCCCTTATAGCTGTATATACATAGTTTTATATCTACAGCTACTGCATTTCATTTGCTTTGTAACTTAAGCTTGAAGATCAAACAAAGGTCACATTTTGCATATACACCTGTGCAGACAGAGAACTTCCTCTTTGGCGTTTCCACCTTCACAAGACTTGGTGAACCCTTGTCTGCAGTGCTCATTATCTCAAATTATAAAATTACATTTAACACTCGGTTAAATTTATCACGGTAGAGCGATAAAGACAAATAAGATAACCACAAGCTACTATAATTAGAGTTTGACTTACTAGACATTTTTGCATCTAGATCTCAGGATTTTACTCTACAGCATTGAATCAGTTTTAAAATTAGCTTCTCTTAAGACTATGAAATACGCAATACTGGTGAAGTTACAGGTTTCATGAAAATCTATTCTTTTTTTTCTTCCTCTCCCTAAACATAATGTATTTTCCATAGCCATATCCAAGAAAGATATGCCTTGAAGATAAAATAGCACCAGAAATCACACCTATGTGGCAAACTATTTTATACAGTTACATTTCGCCCGACTTTAAAAGTGAATATTCTGACATGGCATCATTTCAAACAGCTCAAAATAGACTTTTTTTTCCTAGATATTAGTCATGAGACGTGTTTTAAAATATCTGGGCCTTAATCTGCAGCTCTCTGACAGTAAAAGATAGTTTTATGGGTATGAACAGAGTAATGGTAATAGCAGGGAACTAAACCCACTTTTTGGCCATCCACTCTTTTAGTATTTCAGCTCAAAATGTATTTGACTGCCACAATGATTCCCTCTGAAGCAATCTTCTGCCAGAGACACTCAGAATTCTACAACTCAAAGGCTATTTTCTGGCCTAATTCTACTAGGAGAGAAGGCCCATTTCAGTGGCCTGGAGGAGCTGGATGGATTTGGTATTTTCAAAGCCCCAGACCTTTTTTTCTCCAGCTCCTAAGGACCATGGCAGCTTGACTCACAAGGAATTTGTTACAGAATCATTTTCTCCTCCATTGATAAGTCTCAGACCCATAGAAGAAAAATGGTTCACAGAAAACACACATACACATGTTACTATAACCGCTATAAGAAAATAATTGGGGTAAAACCAGTCATAGGACTATTTCTACCCTAAATGTACAGTAAAATTATTTGCTCTCCCAATCTTTACCTCACAAAAATAAAGCAACTTTTTATGGAAGTAAACTTCATTATGAAATCCAAAGAAGGATATTTCAC
The DNA here is from genome assembly GCA_013397115.1 of Edolisoma coerulescens. NCBI lineage: Eukaryota > Metazoa > Chordata > Aves > Passeriformes > Campephagidae > Edolisoma > Edolisoma coerulescens. The sequence continues at coordinate 2,317,141 of VWZW01006249.1, forward strand.
ATTTTTCTTTCTGTAAAGGTGTATTTAATGACAACCAAAAGGCTTCAGAGATATCTTCTCTCATGAGTACATGTCCCTCTATACTGGATAGGAAAATATTTTATCTTAATATGAGAGGCATATGGAATGAAACCTAACAACTGAATAGCTCTTGAAGGGACCATTTCTCATGTAAAGCATATTTTAGGAGACAAAACTGGAGGAAGGAAAATGATAACAGCTCTGTTTCTCAAATTCTGTATCAAAGAAAGTCAAGAGATTATCAGCTAGATGCAAACATGTCATCAACTCCAGACACTTACAACTGAGCTGCTCAGGCTGAGTGAATATTCATCTCTGGTGGTAGCAAAAGATAATGATTTATATTTCCGTGCTAATTGAGGTCTACACTTTGCAACGTTGTGTGCTCATAATCAAGCACCTGATCTGCATTAGCACTGAGGGGGAGCAGCCAGCAATACCTCGACTCTAAGCACGTCGGGTTTTCCAGGGTGAGTACATATTGCTTATCTGCAGACACAAGAATATCATCCTTTTGCAGTCAGAGTGCTACCAAGCCTGCACACGAGCAATACATCCCAGCAGTGAGGGGCGTGTACATGCCACAGGCTTGCTCTAAAGATTCCCTCATGTGTAATAAGTAATTAATAGTTTTTAGCATGTGTTTAGAATCACAAAACCAGTTCAAATACACTTGGATCCTACTACAAAATTCTTATTAATTCTCCCGGGCACAAGTACTGAGATTCAATTTCCAACTACTAGCCACTGTTTGGCACATCCTCCTCTGCCAGTCACAGGGATTTTCCCTTTGAAAGGTAAAGGAACTGAGAACAGTATTTGGGATGGATTAAGTGATAGGAGACAGGTATCTCCTGTTACAAAGATGATGTAGCCCAGAGAGAAACAACATAGTGAGTATTGTTACAAACAACACAGCTCTAGATTTATGATGTTGCTCTTTCTTCTGCACGGGCTTTTATCTGTCAATGTCAGAAGAAATTTTGAACAATGCAGAATTTTAAAAATGTAAACTGTGTTGCCCAGGAGACATTACAGATCTCTACATGGGGTTTCTTCAAGAGAACTTTCACATAATGTTTTTTCAAAGCCTTTTGTTTCCTCTTATTCTTGCCAAGAAAACACATCCTTTTAATAATCCTGATTAAATTCTGCTTCGAGCATTTACAGCCTGACTATGCACTAATGAATATCTATCTTTGTGTTTCCTGTCCAACATTATTATATAGCCCTTATCTACTAAGCATCCTCAGGTTGGAATGCCAGAGCAGACTGTAGTCACAAGTGTGACTATACACAGTGAGAGAAATATGAGAAAGAGCAAACCAACAAAGCACTTCTGGGTGCCTCTCAGAAAAGGATGATTATTCATATGAGTGCAAGCAACTTTTCCTACTTTATTTGAAACTCTGTCTTGAAGTATTGAGCAATGAACAGAACCACACACAAACATCTACGAAAACTTCAATTATAAGCATAGATGTGAGTTCTGTATATCTGAGGTTCATATGCATTCATATAAAGAAGCCCAAAAGAATAAACTGTCTATTGCTAAGAAACACTTGGCTTCTACAGTGCTCGTCAGCCACTAAGACACTCCCAACTACATGGCTCAAAAATTCATTCCTTCACACAGGTCTTCTTTCAATACAGAAGAGACACTGCATAAAGTCCAATATTAGAATATCTGATTTTTTTCCCCCTGCCTCCTGAGATATCAAAACTATACATGATAAGCTGTGAGAGTAGCTCACAGGGCTTCAAATCTTTGTGGAGAACTGTCACTAAAACCTGGAACTTCCACCCTAAACGTCTTGACATTGACATGCCTTCCCATAGTTTTGAGTCTTGCTTTTATGATTATTGAAAAACCAAACATGAAACACCAACACTGATATCAAGCATCTCAGCTGTTGCACATTTCATTTAAATTCTGAATTTTCAGGTGAACTTCACAATCCTCAAATTTAATCCCTTTCTTGTAAATGCCTGGACACACCAGTACTCAGGGTAATGAAAAAGGGTGTAATGGAATAGGATATTACTTTTCAATGGCAATTTCTTACCAGCAAACAGTCTCAATTTAGCAAAGTGCAAACAGTGTATCAACCCGATTTTATTTAACCTTACCCTTGGGGCTTCCTCCATTATATGTTACTTCTGTTAATTTGTTCTGAAGGGAAGTTTGTATCCAGCTCGTAACTCAGCTGTAGTTGGCAGAACAGATGAACACACCACACTATCTGAATCTTTCCCACATGTGAACTTTATGTACAGGTTGTACATTCTGTCATTCTTTCTGCTGAAATTACATAAATCTGCCTTCCCTTTATACTCTGCCTTTCCTTTAAACCACTTGTACTCTTCCAGAGACATAAAGAGTTATTTAGAGGGACATCGAGGTGATTTCATTGCTTCACACTTAATTAGAGTTCATTGAATCAATGCTTTATTTACACTAAACCAATCCTGCCCCATTACCATAATGTTATTTAATACAACTGTATGTCCTCCTCTTCTTCAGAATTGACAATGTAACAGCTCTAAGACTTAAAACAGAAGCTACTGGGATATTAAATATTCTCAGGTAAGAGATAGGCACGTGTTAAGGGATGGCAGATCTGAGACTGTTCCTGACACATCCATCAGCAATGCTTTGGTCTGGGTTCTGTTCTCAGATAAGTATGTTATTCTGCCAGAGAAGGTGTGTTATCATATCTGTATCTAAGTGTACAGCTTGATAGTCTGTGCTTACTTCTACTGTCTGCTGCTTAGTACATGGTGAATGTAAGTAATAAACTCAAGTTCACCACCATCAAGCAATTGTCCTTTACATTGATCTCAATGCCAGGAGGGAAAACTATTTAACACAGGATAAAAGCCCCTCCACACTGCCTCAGAAACTTTGCAGGCAAAACAAGTGTTTGCACAGAAATTTAATCAGTATATAGCTAGACAGATACTTCTGGGTTCATCTCCTCATGTCCTTGCTTAGCAATTTCCAATGGGGTGTAAGTACCCTATGGAGTCACTATTCAGTAATAGTGAAATTACTCATTCCAACCAGAGACAGAGCAATGTAAGCCAGGGACTGTTTCTTGCACTTTGTTTCTTGTTGCAATAGATCTCAAAAGAGATGAGAAAAACTAAGCCAGTAAAGATATTAGTGCTACATGATGTTATTTGGCATTCTTGTACTCAAGATTTGCGTAGTTTGAGACAGACAAAACCCTTTACAAAGTCAGGCTCCCAAATTAAAGTTCTTTCACTACTGTGCTGTGTCTCCGCAGACACTGGCTGGGGGACACAGTCGCAGCCCTTCTTAGCCTGAAGAGCGTTTTTGAAGGAAATTATACTTGCTGCTTTATTTAGAAAGTAATCACAATGGAAAAGTGACTTAACAACAAATATCAGCTCTGCAAGAAAGGTCTCTATCCCAATGCCCTTGTTCTTGGGACTAGAAGTCATCTGAGGGATGACTGAATTGTCAGTCACTCATGCATTTAATGTTTCAATTTCATTTAATGTACCAATACAATAACCTGAACCTGGTCTGCCGTGTAATACAAAGGAATTTGTTCAGTATGTTTTTCAATCAGAAATATAACACCAGCAGAGTTTCATTCCTGCTTAGGTGCTGAAACATAAAAGACAGAAAACTAGAGAAGAATTTTTCATTCAGATTTCCTAATAGGCACTGATTATTTCACCAGTTTCTATGGCACTATCACCATGGCAGCTAGCCATTTTAATCAAAGGCATTCGAACACATTTCTGATAACATCACAGTATTACATCTCCTGGTCACACGCAGCACTAACCACTTTGTACATTTCCATAGGATGGAGGCCACTAATGTCAGCAGACATCAGGATTAGAAAAGTGATATTTCAAGCATCTAATTAAAGAACAAGTTCTCAGTGTTCCTTACTCGAATTCTGAAAACAATAGTGGAAATATAGCCACTGTGACCAGAATGAGCATCAAAATTCTTCCATAGCTTGCTGAGTTTCTACATGGGCTTTGCCCCTTCTTTGATTAACTACTCAATGCAAATGATTACTCAGCAGATCCTAAGAGAATGTGCAAGTGAAAAAAAAATCACTGTAGAGAACTGAGTATCTGCAAAACACTGACAGATAAAAATAGCTACTTTACCCTTCGTACAAAACCCCCATACTTTGTTCTGTGTACAGGCTAAATTGAAGCATCTCATGCAAGACTGAAATCATGATCAGAGAGCAGCAAAACTCAGTGTTCTGACCAAAGGAATTTTCAACATACAACGGGAAGCATTCTAATTTTACTAAATATATCATGAAGCATTTGCAAATATGCTCAGCCTGAAAAATGCCCTGCAAGTATTGAAAAACACTTCCAGCAACAGCAATCCTTCATGTCTTCTATAAAATACATAAGAAAATAAATTTTCAAACTAACTTAGAGCAAATTCATACTTTTGTCCTGAGATTTCTTGTTTTTTACTGAAAGTGTATTTCAAAAGGCAGAGATAAATAAATGAATTTATAAACCCTTTTAATAAAAGCTAATAAGCAAGCTAAAAAAATTCCCTATTTCAAGCCTAAAGCTTTTCAAAGGGTCCATCCAAGAGATATTAAATAAATACAGATATTGTCAATAATCCACAGTAAAACACAACAGCAAAGCACTATGGCTAAAAATCACTGGTATAATAGCATCCTAAAATAGACAACACTGACCTCAAATAGAAGAACAAGAAACTTCAGTAAACTGAGAATGAGACTTAAAATAAATCACAATTAGCTTGGTCTTTTTAAACTACTTAAACTCAGAAATAATCACAGAAACAATGATGTTAGGAGACCAACATGAAAACAGAACTGTAAGTCAAGTCTTTCGTATCTCCAGCACCTCCAAGCTTGTCAGATTTGCAGTTTTTCCTCCCTTGGGTCAGCAGTTGGGGAAGGACAACTGAAAAAAAAGTCTAGAAAATATCTGACAGTGAAAGTGCTGTACTGTTACATTTACATGTGTATACTAATTAATCTGTCCTTGAAATAAAACTAATCAATTAACACCAAGGATCTGAGAACAGTTCTGCCATATTACTCAGCTTCTCTGTTTTGTGTCATGCTTTGCTTTAGGAAAATAATGATAAAGAAATAGAGGAAAATGCAATATAACATCTATGCAATATTTGTACTGCACCTCAACTGGTAAACTACTTTTGTATAAGACTATACAGCTGAATTTTCAGACCATCTAAGCAGCCAGGTTAATCTCCCAGTTTTTTTCATTAGGGCAACCTGATTCATTTGTTTAGAAGGTTCACATAGCATTTAGCCCCATGCTTTAGACTAAATATCTATGAATGCCTCTGTAGTCAAATCAATGAAAAATGAACCAGTAGAATACAAAATCTTTAACAACAACAACAACAACAACAAAGCCTTTCTATTTTCAGTCCTCAATTTAATAACAGTTGCACTTGGTACTTTAAGCTTACCATCTGCTTAATTAAAAGTTTATGTTTAATTTTTGCTTAATATGAATCCCAAGATTTCTTACGAAATTTGAGTCAAGAGGAGCTTCAGATTTCATCATGTTTTTGGAATGCAGGTAATATTAAACAGAAGGAGACTTGATTAAAAACTGCAAGATATGAGGTGCAGAAACAGTCTGCTAGTTCCCTTAGTCCTTTCCCTCTCTCAAGACCAACTTTCTCTCCTGCAATAAATACATAACTATGCTTTGCCATTGCTCTTCTCCTCCCATGAAGACTACAGAGGGTTACTGTGTCTAAAAGCAGCAATAGGCAAAATAACAGTATATGACAACACGATGATACACACATTTTTTTAATTCTTGTGTCTATGCCGTATATAACAAATTTAATAAAAAAACCCTTTTCCCCCCAAATAACACAGCTATGATACCAATGAACTCATGCAAGACTCTAAATGATCTGAAAATACCACAGGGGTTATATTTAAAACATACAGTTTTAATTTAAATTAGATGTTCTATATACAGTACTGATTAAAACAAAGATTCTGTAATTTTTAAATAAGTAATATGAATGGCAACTATGGCAACAATTAGCACAATGGTTGCACTGGTAACATCAGAATCAGTGTTCTAGCCTGCATGTGTGCAGCTCTATAAAATTCCTTACCTGGAGTCCCATTCACTCAATGGCCTTTTTTGCTGAGTCTGCCAACATGACAACAAGAGAGATGTGCCAGGGTAGTGAAAGATGCAGAGTTAGGCTTAGTAGGGAAGGACTAAGTACCTTTCTGCCAGCTCATTACATGCTTCCTTGGAGTCTGTAACCTCCAGCCACCATCACCACTACATGAATTTGTATTGATTAAACCAAGACTAAAATCTTCTAGAATCCATTGGCAAAAAACCCCAAACCAACAATCCAACCTTTTCCAAAAACAGAACGTTAAGATTAAGCAAACAATCAGTTACTTTTGCACTAGTCATACACAGAAATATGACTCTATCAGACCTGATCCCTACCCAGCCTCATACCCTCAACAGTTGTTATATTATACCTGAATTAAGCTGTCCTGAAGATGACTGAGTTTCTTGTAAAAACTAGAGACATGAAAACATAGTATCACAAAAGAACCAGATTGACAAAGGTGTCACTGCTGCCCCACGCCACACCATGATTGCTGCTGCGTGGGCATGCACAGCTCACAGAGGTTCTGTACTCCACACCAATGTTACAGCTTTATCCAAAGCATACCAGCCTTGTAATAGAAAGTGTTCCAGAGGCTGGTAGGCACTGATATATATCTATATTCCAGATTCAAATGGGGAAAAGTCTAGCTTGTGCCCGTGTGAGCAGCACAGTCATAGCAGTGAAAAATCTGGCCTCCATCCATAGAAAGGAGACCATTTAGTCAATTCACACCAACAGCAGAAAACAGAGCCAGATCCAGCCTCAACAGCTAACACACTCATATTTTAATAACAGATTGTAAATAAGAAAACAACGTTTTTCCTATCAACAGCAGTTTCAATTCCAGAAGCTTAATATAATTTGCTTTAAATCTGTGCCATAGCAACCTTTATTAAAGTCAATGTCATCTGTAAGGACTGAGTTAAAACAAAATGTGGGCCAAATTTATCAGACATCAGTTTCCTTTGATATAGAACTCAGAACACTGACTGTGTGTCATCCCAGACATGGTTTGAGTTGCATACGTTGCATCCAGCAAGATATTTTAAACAAGGCCTTTCCAAAATACTTTCCCTGATCATCAGTTTTGAGTATTTGTCTGAGATGGTGAAGGTCAACTGAAAAGTGTGAAAGGTTTCTTTCTGTTTACATTAAATTCATATCCATATGCTAGAAAATGCAGCACTATTCAGGCCTAGGGAGAGAAGCCTCAAGAGTTTATTAAAATATGACAGTGTTTTAGCTGGTCAATTTAAAGGCACATCCAAGGGACAACAGAAGAGACCATCCCCTCTGGCTGTGGCAGCTGTGTATGCCCATGTAGCCATGAACATCACCGTGTGTGCGAGACACTGACCAGCAATGAGGAACTTACTGTGACAGAACTACAGCAAAAGTAGTCAACAATTTATTCTTTTATTTTCAGCACTGGCTCACAGGGCATGCTGCATCTTTATGTCAGATAGGTACCGAACGAGTCTTCAGAAAGCGCTTAGAACAGACATATTCCTACAACCTCTAGGGTAAGCGTAGGGGTAGTGAGCTTTTTAAATTTAGATTATGTAAGGTCGTGTGCCTCACTGCATTATGTTTTATATGCACATTATATCTCACTGCACTATATTACACCCTGTGAACTCCTAGTGAGAGTTATTCACACAGATCCAGGCAGATACCCTTCTATAGCTCTTTCAGAAGGAGAACAAATATCATACGTACATCTAATAGCTATCGAATGAGGTCAATCCCCCTAAATGTCCTGACATGGTCCAAGAAACACAGAAGGACATACCACCTGCCCAAATCGGCCTCTTGCCCAAGCAGCACCGAACCACCCCGGCCAGGGAACAGGCTCCTTGTACAGGCTGAAGCCGCGAATGCAGGAGCGAAGCGAGTCTGCAATGCAGAAGCCCTTCCCGGCGCTCATCAATGAGCCGGGGGAGATGGGGCGGGGGCAGAGCCGGCAGCCCTACCCGCATCCCCGCCACGACAAGCCGAGGCACGGGGCGGGAGGCGTTTCTGAACGCCCGGCTTTGCCCTGACGGGCTGCGGCCGAAGGCGCTGCCCTCAGGCTCTCCGCCCGCAGCTCCGCACAGCGGGAACTTCTGCGGCCGGGGCGGCGCGGGCAGCCCGCGGGCAAGGACACGGCAGCGGCCGGGCCCACCTGTGCCACCTGCGCCGGTGACACCGGCCGGCCCGCCGCTCGCAGCCCGGGCGCAGGAGGAGGAGAAGGAGAAGCAGCTCTTACCTGCTCCCGCTGCTCCTCCCGCAAGCCCTCACTAACCGAGCTCCATCTTTCTCCGGCCGGGAGGGGGAAGGGGGGGAGGGAGTCAACCGAGCGCTGCCGTCCCC
>VWZW01006249.1:2325766-2366030 GCA_013397115.1 Edolisoma coerulescens
GGCGAGCGTGGCCTCAGCGCTCCCGGACGATACCGGCGGCAAAGCACGGCCGGGAACGGCCCCCAGCCCCCCCTGCACCACGAGCGCTCGTCCGCCCCGCGGTGTCCCGCGGCAGGGGCAGATGGGAAGCGTTGCTTCCTTTCCGTTTCCATCCTGGTTCTGGAAATCACCATGCCCCGCTTTGCCCGCTGAAAAGTGGGGTATGCTACAATAAGTTACTGCTTTCGATGTGCCTTCTATTTCGACATCAAAGTCTACTTCAGCCTACAGTAACTTCTCAACTAACCTGGTTCCAGCTATTGCAGTGCGCACACAGGTGTGTTCTATCTCACTCGGTTTAATCTACCTCCCCCACACCAAAGCAGTCTCATTGCTGCTCTTCCAATAACATTACAGTTGAAAAGGAAATGGATGAAGCAACATGCCTCTAGAACTAAGCATCCTCTTTTTCCACTTACTATGACAAAACCAGAAACGTGCAAGACTAAGAACAAGGCAAAATACGTGGGATAGAAGGGAAAAAAAAAATCACAGATGTACCCATCCCTGTTCAACAAAGGCCTCCTTATCTAGAAACACTGAGAGTTCTCACCTGAAATCAGCCTACTACAGATGACATGCAATCAGTGACAGACACAGCAACCCTAAATCCTTAAGGAAACACCAGCTGTAAACAATATAATAGATTTTGCACCAACACACCTGGAGAAGTACATTTGGTAACACATGAAGACGGTTTTGCAGATATGCATTTTCATTTCTCAAGCAAGGGAGGGTTGATGGTTACAAAAGAAAACCAGAGCTAGTTCTCTGATAGAACCCCAACATCAGTTTAGAATATTGTTGAAACTCCCCAAAAATTCTCATCTTACGTTTGAAAAATATTTCCTTTTGGAGCTAATGTAGAGGACAGAAAAAAAAAATCGAAAAAGTTCCCAACAGTTGCACATATAACCTTTTGCTGTAAATGCACTGAGCTATAAGCTTTTGGCAAACCATGACAGGCAAAAAACAAAACAGTTTTGTCCAATACTGTTTTGGGCCTGCAGAAAATGAACTCTCATTGTTTGCCCCTAACATTCTCTATTCTCCTTAGAGAAATTCTTTATGCTCATGATTGAAGATTACTTCACCCCAAAACCAAAAAATCCATAAACAGAACGGTTCCTTGGTTTCTTCAGCAGTGCCAAGTCCAGCATTCTTTAAATGTGGCAAAGAAAAATAAATTGTGAAATGTATGGACAACACACTCAAAAAAGAACCGTAATTACAGAAAGACATACTTTTTTTTTTTCCTTGATGTGATTGTCTGTACAGATTTTCCTACAGGTGATTCCCAGCCAGTGAGAGTTTCGTCTATAAAAGAAAGAACAGTTCAGCAGAGTTTTGCTGAAAGCTCTAGTCCATTTGCCTTGCAAAGGGAATTAATTAGTGAATATGTGACCCTCAGGTGGCTGCTCTAGAGCTCTCAGGACTGAAGATATTCTAAAAATAGTCAGAGAAGTTATATCATGCCAGAGATTCAAACACAGTGTGATCTGAAGGCTCTAGTTAGCCAAGTGGTGACACAGAGCCAGGGACTCATTTAGATGGTCACTGCAAAGGAAGTGGCCAGTTGTCTGTCTGTCAGGCAAAGCCAGAGATGCCAGCAAAAGTCTAAAGGACTTACCAAAGGAAAGGGTGGCCAGGTACATGCAGGAAGAGGCTATCCTTTGAGGCCTGAAAGCTCCTCATTCTTCATCTTTTTTTCCTACTAGCAAAACTTTCTTTTATGGCACTATTATAGGAAAACAGACACGTTTCCAACAAAGTCCCAGATGAAGTGTGAAAATGCAGAGATGCTAGATTTAGGTGAAGTATTTACATACTTCAGGGCCATTACGTTCTGCCTCCATGGAAGTGGTAGTATCTCCAAAAACAGCAGCGTGAACAGATTCAAGAAACAAAATTCTCTAGTCCAAAGAGATGCAATAAATACTGTAATGTCTCATCTGAACATTTTCCCCCTCTTTAAATTAGAAAGCAGGCGTGCAGTAGTCCACAAAGATCAGGAACCCAGAGACCACTGAGTCATTCAGAGATCTCAAGTTTCCAGGCTGCAAGAGAAGGGAAGCATGCATATGACTGACACTCCCTGCAAAATCTACTGTATTTTTTCTGTGAGCATACACAGACACAGGGGGAGGAAATGAAAGAAGTACTGCCACAATTGCTGTTCAATGCTGTTCATTAGTCCTGGGGGTTGGGTGACTGTCAGCATAACACAACTTTACAAGTAGAGAGGTTCCCGTCGTGGGGAAAATGATTTGGTATCATAGAGTCATAAAATAGTTTGGGTTGGGAGGGACTTTAAAGGTCAACAAGTTCCAACCCCCTGCCAATGGGCATGGACACCTTTCACTATCCCAGGTTGCTCCAAGGCCCATCCAGCCTGGCCTTGGACACTTCCAGGGATGGGGCAGCCACAGATCCCCTGGGTAATGTGTGCCAGGGCCTCACCACCCTCATGTCTGATGACATAAATCCAGTCCAAAGAGCATACTTTCAAATTTTCATGGGAAAGAGCTATTTTGTAGAAAATTATAAAAACACTGAATTCATAACTTTTACTGGATAAAATGAGCTTAAATGAAAATCTGCTGAACCCTCAGCTTGGGGAATGAGGTTTCCTGCACAGCATTTGCTGTATATCTCCTTGACATACTTTGATGTTTTCTTCATCCATCATACTTTTTCCTTCAGCCTATCCACATTTCTACACCTCACTGAATGCAGGAAGTTCTTTAGAGGACCACACACACTTTGAAGCTAACAAAAAAGATATAAATAAATATATATATGACAAAAAAAAAGTGGAATAAGATATCTAATCAGGCTTCAACACCCTCTGTTAGGTATTTCACCTTTATAAAACAAATTGCTTTCTATTCTGTGTCTTTCATCTTTAATATAATGAAACATCCACTTTAAAATCCCACTTCAGGAAACATGGAAACCGGGGCAAAGCTGTTAAAGACAAGTTATATACCACAATTTAAACTATGTACAACAGAAATGCAAATTGGATCCCTTTCCATTGCGACTGATACTGAATAAAAATGGTTAGCACAACATACAGTGCTCTTATTTCTGCTAATACCCGTCGGCAAGATCATTAGAGACTAGATACAAATGGACAGACAACAGTTGCATCTTGCATACTAAGATAAAGAGATATTTATGCTTAGAGTCCAACAGGAAGTTTTTCAGAAATTCTTTGTCTAATAAAGTGAAGACACAATCAGCTATCCCCAAGAAGATAAACTCCTCTAGTCATCTTTTACGATTGCTACATGAGAAATAGCTCTTAGTGATACTTTGATGGTAGCTCTGTAGCACCTGGAAGAGTTTCTAATACCTCTTAATAAGGAGTATTATTCTATTTTAACATACAATATCCACAGAAAAATCTTTTAACTGTAGACGTAAATCAAAGCTTAAAATAAATGAATAAAACCACAGACACAAGGAGGCCAGTAGAAAAGGCAAGAAGGGCATACTCAAGTTATGAATACTTGCAAATATTTAACTTGAACTAGAAAGAAGGGGTATAACTATTTTTAACTGGTTTTGAGAGTTGTAGCTAGTAGTACTTTAAATTATGGTTACTATGAGTTGCTGCTTCCTCTCCTTATGTTTCTAGAAATCAAATCATCAGAATTTTTGCTGCTGAATCCTACACTGTTTAAAGCACATACACTGCAGGCCAGGACAGAATAGGGGCAGTGCAAGAAATCAGACTGGTTACCTCTTCTTCCTCCTGACCTGTGAGACTGAGACTGAGAAGAGATTGTTTCCTAATTAATTTGATTTTTAAAGCTCTTATTAAGTGTCACTGAAATCAGCAGCATTTCTTGCCAGCCAATTGCTTTCATGACTTGTTGACTCTGTAAATGTCTACTCAACAAGAACACATTTTTCTGTCAGGTCAGCTGGGAAGTTTATTTCTCCCGTCATTACATCAGATTACTATTTTACAGCTACAGACAGATTGTTATCAGCCTTCAGAGACTTTAAAAATAATACAATATGGTTCCTGACACTCACAAGCAGACTGACAGATGCCACCCACGCAATTAGCAACACATTTTTTATGCAGCATGCAAGAAGATTTGTTCTACAGATGTTTTGGAGTTAATTCTGCAGTGAAACCTGGTACAGAACACCATGGCATTGCACTTCTGCACTGAAACTTGCAGCAAATCTGCAATGCCTTTGCAGTTTACTGCAGAGAAAAGTGGATCTGGAAGTTGTCACAGACAAAGGTGACATGACATTCCAATTTAATTTTTTTAATTTCTTATTTTTAAATCAAGTTGAGTGGCTAAAAGGTCAGCACTACATGCACAAGGAACACATCAAGCATTCCTGATTTACAAATAATCAGGGAATATTTTGCTTTGTGATAGTGACCACACTTTTGGCTGATATTTCAGGAGTCAAGAGTAAACTTCCTAATCATGAACACAAATGTCTTTCAGCACAAAATTTAGAACTTGTGGAAGAAGACAGGTGCCTATGTGCTATGAGAGAGGACTTGGAACAGTCAATTCTGGATATGGACAATAATCCAGTAATGAGGATCATCTCAGCTTTCTTTAATAGAGCATTACCCTTGCATTACCATATTACTGTGAAACACAGGACTTGTTCATTTACCAGATAAACCAACAGTAGTGAAAGAACATCGCTGTGCATTCCTGACTCCTGCTGAATTACAAGCTCCTAATATATTTTTCACATCTATGCAAAGGCACAGCAATACTGTTCCAAAAATCATAGAACCAAATAGCAGACTTGTGACAATTGGTTTGAAAAGAAACAAACTACAACTCCGAATAAGTAAAAGCTTTTACAAAGTCCTAAGAATTAGAAGTGGGAGATATATTCTTCTCAGTTTGCAGGAGCCTTGGAAAGAGCAAAGAAAACACTATCTTTCAACTGTAGCGGCAATGTCAAATATTTTACTACTGAAAGGTAAATTTTCTTTTGGATTATTGTGTTCAGCCTGAGAATGCTTTCCATGAGCAGAAGCTGAAGAGACTCAGAAAGATCTAAAGAAAGAAAAGACTTCTAGGTGAAGAGACACTAGAAGTTATATAGTTAATAAGACAACGGTGGTGGGCTTCTGTCATTACCCTCAGGGGGGAAATCCAAGGGAACATGTTATTAAAATGAACTCTAGTGACTGAAATTACCATACTTCCCCTTCCCTTTCAACACATTAACTGCCCCCGGAACTCAGATTCTCAACACATCTGAGACCAAGAGATTAAAACAAAGCCTGGACAAGCAGACAACTCTGGAATTCTCAATATTGCCTAATGACATTAGGTACCCAATTCTCACCAAACTGTACCTAGGAAGAACATTACTAAGGAATATTTTCATCTATTGGCTCATAAGAGAAGTCATTTTACTGCCCCGTGAAAGAAAAACACTATGAACTGTTAAAATACTACTTATGGTTATTCCTGCCAGGAAAAAGTGTGCTACTCCCATTGCACCAGCACACCAAAGTTAAGTGCCTAATGAAACATGTTGCCTTCTCAGTGATACAACTTCGAACAGACAGGTTCTCACTACTAAGAAATCTTCAAGGGTCCCCATCAGCACCTAGTCACAAAAGCTAGAAATTTTGGTCAATAATAAGTTGCTTTAATTAAGGTTAATGTACTCAGTTTACATATTCAATTGTAGCAAATGCAATATAAATCTGAACAGTTTATTACTACCTCAGGTTTTTTAAAATTCTTAACCACCTAAACACAATCATGCTAAAATTTCTACATCATTATTTGAATTTGCAAAAAAAGCCATTCTAAGCATGGCTGTAAGACTAACTTACTTCAGGCTTGAAGTAGAAATTATACATTGGTCACACTGAATTAGCAGTTGTCATAGGAATGTTGGAGACCATTATTCCCTGTATGCACATGCAGCTCCTACTAACATTAACGGGGTTACCAAACACATTGAGAGGAAAGCTGGCCCATTATGTGAACATTGTTGCAAAAAGATTATCTGATTTCTCAGGCTAGATGGATGGAACAGAAGTTTTCAACGTTGATTCATTGAAGAACATGGGAAAACACACTGCTATTAAATGAAGGTATGGCACAGAAGAGGACTGAAAGCCTGCCTTTGGAAACAAGGGGCTACAGAGAGCAGTACCATTCCCTAGGAATCCTCTGCTTCAGAGTATGGACAGGTCTGGAATGAGGCTGCTTGGACTTCATTCCGGTTTCTGCCATGGATGGATACATGGTTAACCACATGCACAACTCAATCTCTCCACAGACCATTAGTGCCATCTAATACAGGAGCCACCTAATACAGGTGTCCAAATTAGAAGCCTGCACTCCTGATACAGTCACAGAGCCTTTAGAGGACTCCCAAACCTAACCCTGCCGCTCTCCGCTGAGTATTAATGAAGGCCAGGCTGCTGCTGCAAACACTTAAATATAACTGATTACATTTCCACTAGCAACAAAATACAGAGTGCTTTTTTAACTCTGCAGGAGGAAAAAAACACTGACTGAGGAAGTATCAAATGAAAAACCATAGAACACCTCTCATGTGAGTAATGGCACAATGGCACAGTATGCACCTGTGTCAAGGCTACCCAGGGTCACCCTTCCTGATGAATACAACTGAAAATGAAAGAACAGCTCCCTGGAAACATTACCTGCAGGGATGTCTCATCATCAGATTCTGCAGCAAAGACTTAAAACAAGGTCACGAGATTAAGAAGTGTGAAGGACAGAAAGCCAGAAGACATGGAAATGCCTATTCCTTCCTGGAGCATCTGCCACATATCTCATCCACATCCACGTGCACATCGAGGAGGAGACTGTGACTGCTGGGAAGCACTGCAGTGCCATGGCAGAGCAGAAGAACCCGAGTACGCTCTGTGTGATGCATATAGGTCAGTGGAGCATGGAAGAGGATGGGATTTCTGAAAGAGTCTTCTAAGGAACAGCTGAGGAACAGCATAGAAACCTGTCCTATGCAGGTTTATGACAACACTAGTGCCTGAGAATTCCTAATGTATGTGCACTCAACAGCAATGAAATATCTCAGTCCCATGTCACATGAACATTAGTGATTTTTATAGGATCTATAAAACAAGAGGATAGAAAAACCCAATATTTTAAACAGTGGAAAATCTGCCATACCCACAGAGAAACAAACAAGTTATATATCAACCATCTGAACCAGAAATTCATCTACTGCAATAGCAGGTTTGCTCTCCTTCCCATCAGTTTGAGAAGAAATGCTGGTAACCTAAGAAGTGCAAAATTAGGTGTACATAGATCTAGTTTTGCAACTGTTAGCTCAAGGTCCAGAACCATGGCAGAGTACTACACATTTCAAGACCAGCTCACAAAGGAATGTTTCTTGCTTTACCCAGCAAAAGGCAATTAAAGGCAGCAACTCAAAACCACAGAAAAGAGTATTATTCAGATAAGAGATGGTATAAAACCACTCTTCAATGGTAACCAGTCCCTAAATCAGCCTTTATGGTCCTACTCATTTCTTTCCCCAATATAGAACAGAAAATAAAAATCATCACTCCCCTGCTCCTCTCAGACATTTAAAGAAAATTTTAAAATTACAAACAAATGACTTAGTACTAACAGGCAGTTAATAGACCAGTACTTAGTTGTTAACACCTGATTACAAGTCTATGTTTACCTTTTGGCTCAGCACAGGGCTATTACTCGCCCCTGGAGAGGAAAGGAAGGTTTTATGGACAGAAACAGCAAGCAGGAAGTTCTTTATATCAAAGGAGACAAACCTGTTTCTTAAAAAATCCCTGACGTACATCTCAAAACACAGAAGGCCAGGATGCTTTCTAAGGCCAGTCATTACTGTGGGGTTTACTCCAGGCTGAAAATGACTCATCTATCCCGTTCTCTGGTGAAGTTCAGAAACTGGACAGTAGAAGGGAAAATCCTTAATCTTTATTGCTGTTCCTACATTTCTCAGTTCTTATTCCCTTCTCCTCAAGCAGGAACAGGCCATATGCTGACTAAAGGCAACCCCAGAATACATTTGAGCTAAAGATTCTACAGCATTGGCCCCATCCCCTATGTCAGGCCAGTTTCCCACACTGTCCAATGCTATCAAATCCAGTAAAACCCAACCCACATGTATAGACTATGAAAAGCAGGCAGCTTCTACCAACAGAATTTACTGGAAGTGTTACCTAGAAAAAAAAAAACTCAGGAAAAAAATTCCAGTTTTGGCTGAGAGTACAGAAGACCTAATTAAATACTTGGGTTTTTTTTTCCTTCTCTCCAGGAAAAGAGCTGAGTTAGGTCCCATCAGAGGTTTGCTGATAGAAAGAATGTTTAATGATAACACCATAGAACTCGTCTAGTTTGCTCTTACACATAATGCAGACATTCTTAACTAAGAGAGGGTCTGTGAATCCGAGATAAGATTTTATCCTCTGAAGCTTCTGAAGAAATGAGTTTTCAACAGTTACCCCGTTTGTGCTGATTTTGAGTTGTGGGCTTTCATTTGAAGAGAGCACAGAGCACGCTGGGTGGCTGGAGTTTACCTCAGGACACTCAGCTATGACTCATCACAGTAATTCTGTGACACTACTGAGCGAACAAGCACTCCCTGGGCAGATGGGTGGATGCCACACGTCAGTCCAGGATTTAATGACAGGAGGAATCCCTGGGCAGATGGGTGGACACCGCACATCAGTCCAGGGTTTAATGACAGGAGAAGCTCGCATGCGGCAGTTCCAGGGTTTGCAATGTGCAGAACTTTGCCAAGCACATGTTCAGGAGGCTGGATGCTTCCTGGAGACACTGCTCTCAGAGCCAGAGGCTTTACTTGCACGTGCACATTTGATACATGAGATACTCCCAAATGCGCCACAGCCCAGGCTCCAGCTCCAATCAGGGTGCTCAAGCAGATTGCAATTCTGGACAAGAGTACCAAGTCTTCACATTTCGCTGTTCAAACTTCTGGGAGAAACTCAGGATGTATTCAGGGTGTTTGAGAATCAGAAGGAAAGGAAAAGGCAGAAGGACAGTTACATACCCCAGTTTCTCTCCTGCTGCAGTTCAGCTTAAGCTGAAAGACTACATCTGATCTTCCCACAGCAGCTACTAAAAACATTCCTGCCAAAACCAAAACTCATCTCTCTGCTGATGTGAGATAAGAAAAGCAAGTAACACACAGGGGTAAGACAAATAAAAAGAGACAAAATGAAAAATTAATTTTCTAAAAGATGGCAGTCAAGATGGATTGCCCTCAGACACAAGGTGGGACCTTAGAGACACAAGTGGCAATTGCATGTGTGACTAAGTGCAAGAGGCACATGGATAGGGCTGATACTGACTGTGGGGAAGTCAACAGCAAAAGCCTCGTACAACACAAGATTAAGTTCTCAAATGAGTAGGATTCTTGTACATATAAAAATTCAGGGATCTTTATTTATTACAGAAAAGCATAATTTTCTCGACAGATTTTCATGAAAATGCTTCTTGTGTAATTCAAGAGGGTTTTCTCTGAGAGACCTCCTGATTTACACTGCTCTAATAGATGACACTGCCACAGAAAGTAACTGGACATGCATTCTTTTTGGTGATTTCAGTCTGTCAACATCTGTTAAGACTGACTTCATTTAAAACAAAACTTTCTTTGGGCAAATACATTTTTGCCATCAACTAGAATTCTTTCACATAACTGCAGTCAGAACTTGCACTGACAAGCCTGAAAATTTTATAATTAAACCAAAATATGTATACACACAGGTAGAACAAAGATAGCAGAGTGACAGCAGAGTCTGTTTTGTGGTTTTGTTTGGGGATTTTTCCCCTCGATTGTCATGCAAGGATGTTACTTTCTGACACACATACACAGCAATGCACAGCTGTTCTCCATGAGCCTGGATTCTACAGTTGAATATCCTCAAAACAATCTTGGGTAGCACAAGTCTCTTTTTTTTTTCCCCCATACTAAATTCTATAAGCCAAAATAAAACAAGACAACCAGTTTGCTCTGTCAACATCTGTGGTGGACACAGTCCACTGTGCTCCATTTCATGCAGCATGATTGTTTGCATCACCTCCAGACTATCTTGGAAATGAGCCAAAAGTAATTTTTGTTGCTCATTCCATTATTTTCTGTAGTCACAATAAAATATGATGAGACTCATTTTCAGAAATTTTAAATAGAGAGGAATTACTATCAACAGACATTAAACATCTCACATTACACATCGACTGGTTGGCCCCTGCACACGTGGTGCAAGTGTATCACTGCAGTGTACACAGCTCTGGAGGTGTAGGTTGCAGCTGTCCACAGGGACACAATTATTTCCAGAGATCATTATTCTGCTACAGTTAACGTACAACAGAATAGAATGAAATCAGCTTGCTGTAGAGTTTGCCTTTCCTGATTTTGGCTTTTCTGTTTCTGGGACCGCTACTGTTACTCCTCTGAGATTTAGCAGCACATTGCTCACAGCCTGAGGAGCAGAAAGCACATGGCACACGATAAACAACCAAACACACTTTGCACATTATTCTAGTAGGTGGGTCAGAGGCACTCTCACCTTGCTTTTAAACAAAGAAACATAAACCAGTGGGGCTTATAACTAGTTCTTAACCACAATGTATCTTACATACCAAGTGGGAACCCTGCAGGAAGACTGAAATCAGCCCATTAGACACACCACTACCTTCAACAAGACTTTTATTTCTGACCCAGCATTCTTTCCCTGCACTCAGCAAAAAGATAAAGCCTTTCTTGTAGGGAAAAAAATACCCTTTAAAATTATAATATTCTCTAATTCTCACAATTGTCGACAGAAAGTGTTCCAGTGGCCTTTGGGACTGAGAAATTTGACCTGCAGTTACAGGTTCTTTTCTTACTTTGATCCAAAGTGCCTCAAATGGCCTAATTAAACCTATCCAGTAAGTGTCATAAGGGCTGTCTCTTGCTCTGTTGTACCTCAGAGGAAAAAAGAAAGCATGAACATCATATTCGACAAAAGGCACGCAAGCACTCTGTTCCGTACACTGGACAGGGACCTTCTATATTTCATTGTTTTGATGCTGACAGTTAAGTGCAAACTACCTATAATTGTAACAGAAATCTCTTAAGGTTACTAAGGTTACGAACACCAGAACATTAAAAAAAAAATTTTAATCTATTTTGTCTGTATTTTGACGTTTAAAGAAGTAGCAATGAAAATACCATTAATACACATTTAACAGACATAGAATAGCTACTCCCCTAAATAAGAGAAAGTTATTTGGCTTGGATGAGCCATCTCTGTTAAAATGATAGTCCTTAACCCTTCCTACTCAAACACACCCTAGAGTTGATTTGTATTGATTCTGCATTCTCCTGCCTCTAAAAAAACATTCAAAAAAAATCACACTAAAATTAAAACCTAACTGGACATAAATATAAATAACTGCTTCAGTCATCCGTAGTCCCTTTTACTCACGTCAGCTCCCAGATAATGTTCTAGAAGTCACAGAAAAATCTAGGTTGGAAGGAAGGTAGCTAGTCCAGCTTGCTGATCAAAGCCTAATGCTAAAACCACCATAACACATCATCATTTTATAGTAAAATTACCAGGCAACTAAAGCATGTGCTTACACCCAGAATTTTTATTTCTTGCACAGAATCATGAAATAAGAAATTTTCATTGGTAGTAATTCCTGTTAAGTTTATAACGTAATTCAGGTGTGGGGAAAGGGCTTATATACTGCTCCCTTCCTTCCCAATCCAAGATACTCCCCAATGATAGCTGTGTGTTCTGATTTGTGCGGCCTCACCTCGAGTCCTGTGAGCAGTTTTGGGTGCCACAGCGTAAGAAAGACCTGA
The DNA here is from genome assembly GCA_013397115.1 of Edolisoma coerulescens. Taxonomy (NCBI): domain Eukaryota; kingdom Metazoa; phylum Chordata; class Aves; order Passeriformes; family Campephagidae; genus Edolisoma; species Edolisoma coerulescens. The sequence goes on from VWZW01006249.1 coordinate 2,337,671, forward strand.
AGCTATTCCAGAGTGTCCAGAGGAGGCTATGAAGATGGTGAAAGGTCTGAAGAGGCCACGTGAGGAGCGGCTGAGGGCCCGTGGCCTGTTCGGCCCGGAGGAGGCTGAGGGGAGCCCTCAGTGCAGGCACTGCTTCCTCGTGAGGGAACCAGAGGGGCAGGCCCTGATCTCTGCTCCGTGGTGACCGTGACAGGGCTCGAGGGAAGGGCCTGAAGTTGTGTCAGGGGAGGTTTAGGTTGGGTATTAGTGAAAGGTTCTTCCCGCAGAGGGTGGTTGGGCACTGGAACAGGCTCCCCAGGGCAGTGGTCACGGCAGCAGCCGGACAGAGCCCAGCGCTCTCAGGCACAGGGTGGGACTGCTGGGGTGCCCTGTGCAGGGCTGGGAGATGCACTCGATGATCCTTGTGGGTCCCTTCCAACTCAGGATATTCTGTGATTATATAAACTGACACTCACTTTCAGGAATGCCATGATCAAGACAGAATCAAACCCAGATATTATTTACAAAAGGAGGAGTAGTTTAAGACAGGAATCCAAGGGAATGTACGCTCAAGAAAGAGAGGCTTAAAGAATACATTCTTTGGGATGAGAAACAGAGCTATGAGCTTTCTCTATTCTGAAAATACATTCAGATTAAAACATCAAAAGCTTTTTCAAAATCACATTTTAAATTTAGTTAAAGTAGTGGGTAAATCTTAATTGACTAGACTTAGTTCTCTAGAATTTAATGATACTAAGCAGACAAAATTGAAATGGCTGTAAAACACTTATCAGATGACTGTGAAGGTCAAAATAGTACATTTCACTCTCAGTTTTCATGGATATTATGTAACTCATCTGAAATTCTACTCTTAAAGCAAAAAGTGTTTTATAAAATGTTCCTCCTTCCTCCTCTCCGACAGTTAGAAAAAGAGCAAGGGAGAAATCAGATTTGCATGGAATTAATTCTGACTCATTAAATGAAACTTTTTAAGAGTCAGTGAAACAGTATTCACCTATTACAGCTCATCAACTCAAAAAAATTCAGCCTCCCAGGTAAGGCAGATGCATTGTTTCTCAAAAACCTCCCTCTGCACTCACAGGGGTCATCACTCGTAACTCCAATTCACACATTTTATAAGCCTTCATTCAGGGCAAAGCATTAGGAAGCAAAAGTATTTCATAGCGATCTGTTTCCTACTATCCACATCACATTTCTCAGTGTAACAAGAATTTACCTGTCTTAATGAGGAATGAACTTTTCATTAGTCAAATAACCTTCCTCACAATTACCAAGCAAAACAGAATCATCAGCTAGGGTGAATTTGGGAAGAGAAAACAGATGCACTAATTATCTCTAGCAGATCCCCTGTGAGCTTCCTATGGGCCACTTCCATTTGCTGTGTATCTCATGCCCATAAACCAGAGGCAGTGCGATATCCCTACAGGGAGTTTGTTCTCTGCAGTAAATCATGAAGGAGTAAAATTCAGATAATAGTTCCTTTCATCACTATTGCAGTCTGAAATAGAACCTAATAATGAATTAATTCCAGCAATTTATGGTATTTTTATATTTTTAGACACAACTTGCTAGTGAAATATTCAAATTGTGGAAAGACAACAGTTACTTCAGCAGACCTACCTTTGCACTGTGTGCAAAAACCCCCTACAGATCATACTGAGGTGAGCATTAGGCTTTAACAATCTGAAATTTCCTTCTTTTTTGCTGTGGTGAAGGTAGAAATAGAAAAGAAACCTCATTCATCTACATATGTGTATACAGCACACAATGAACCTACTGTTAAACCAAAGGCACTCATTTTGTGAGAACTGTACGGAAGCCAAAGTCCAGGTGCAAAAAGAACAATTTCAATATATATCCCCATGACTCAGTGATCCTAAAAATTCAATATAACACATTTATCCTATTCCTTGTTATCAGCAAGGGTGGCCATCCCTTGGTGTTTAAACTAAAGAAAAATAGGAGAAAGCATAAAGCTACCTCATCAAAATGAGGTCTGAGTTTTAAAATGGGTAATTAGACCCACATATATAACCATTAGAGAGACAGAACTCCGCCAATACCAGGCAACTCAGATCAGATTTCAAAGCAACTGCTTCAAGGTAAATTGTGTTATAAGTATCACCAAGAGGACAGATATACAATAGCACAAAACCCCTTGTAAACATTCTAGAAAAGATACATATTCAGTTGAAGCCAAAGGATTTGAACTGCCTGGAATTAATTTTAAATGTATCAGACTTCCCCCCATCCCTTTTCTGTTTTTATTTCTTAGCTGCAAATTAAAATAAAAATAAAAAGAAAATATAGCCTTCAGATGTATATGGGCAGCTCTGCTTTGGACAAGTAGCACTTCATGGTCTCTTTAGCCTCTTTACTGAGATGTTAATACAAACAAATGGCAAATTTCCAGACAGTAAATTGCTTTTATTTCCACTTACCTCACCAGCAATAGCAGAGCTCTCTACTCTTCCTAGAAGATAGAGTTTTCTGCTGTTTATGTTGCTCTTTTTGCCCTTGGAGTGGGGACAGCTCAGGTCTCTTGACCTGAGAACCCTTTGTTGGTTGGGTCTTTGCAATGACCTGAATTTGGCACTGTCAAGTTCTTTCCCGGGCTCTTCACCACTACAACTCCAACCCAACCTTACCAGACGTGCAGTCTGATCACAGTCTCAATCTAGTAGTTCAGAGAGGTACTGTCACCTACTGAATAAATACAAAATGCGTTAAATCTTCAATTCTGTGATTAAGTAATCCTGCCTCTGCAGGCCCTCTTTAAGGTCTCTAGTCAATACTTTTGAAGCAGCAATCTCCAACTCTTTTTTCCTAAAATTTTCTAGGGGTGCACTGTGAGGCACCTCACAGAAAGGGAGTATTTCGGCCCACAGTGTGCCAAAGGTATTTCCCAGTGGCAATCCCCAGAGGAAAACGCAAGGTGCTTCCTCTCCCACGGCTGCAGTGCTGGGTTTGTGCTGACTGCCACCAGCCCTGTCTGTGCTCAGCGAAGAGGAAAGTCATTCAGAAAGACTTCACTCAAGTCACCTGAAGTAAAGCTCTAACTGGGGAGGGTCTCACTGTAAGAACTGCTTTGACCAGGACCATAGCCATAACAAATGGGCACTTCTGAAGGGAACAGAGGCCATTTTGTAGGGCTGTGCAATGGGAGGAAACCACTGGCCCATAAAGGGAAGACTTCCATCTGCTTCTGCATAAGAAAACACCAAAAAGGAACAGACTCTTCCGTTTATCACGTGCTTCTCTCAGTATTATGTGGGCTAAGATTCAGCCCCCTGAAGCAACACCATCCAGGACATTTCATGTTCACCAAGGACAGCTACTAGAGCTTTGAGAATGACTTATCAGAATCACAGCTCTCTGCCAGGATTAAGGACTTCCATGAAACAGAAGAAAGAAAGAAAGAAGAACAGTGTTCTGTCAGTTTGGATTGCTCCAGGCACATGCTGCTCTGTAACACGGCAGGAAAAGTCCTGTGTCATCTCTAACGATGGCTCAGCAGAAAACACTGTGAGGGAACCTAACAGCAGCAAATACAAAGTAAATAAGCCATTGGTAATGATGAAAAATATTTTTAAAAGTAAGTGGCTTGTGACTATTATATAGACCTTTCTGAGATACTATGCTAGCTGCTTAATCACATTTTGCAAGAGAATAACAAACAACTGGCAAGAAACACTGTATTTGAAGAAAAGAAGATGGAAGAGAGAACTTTATCCAAACGAAGTTATTAAAATGGTATTTTCCTTATTTCATGTGAAAAGCCTGTGTTACAACTTTTAAGTCAGGCTGAAGTGTTATATGAACTTTAACTCGATCTGGCACAAACCATGATAGAATTTCTACATTTTTAAATAAATTTTCCTTTTTTTAAAGTAGCTTGAAGTTGCAAAAAAAATTAGCACAAGCTTTAGAGTCAATTATTTCAACATTGGGGGTGGGGGGAGGAATAAATACATTTCTCAACTTAAAAGTTTACAGGTTTGCCAGTCTTATTTCACACACACACACATACACAGAGAATTCTAGTTCTAATAATGTTGCTAATGAATGGATAGTTGCTTATTTAAAAGCACTCTCAGATTGTGACTGCATGAATCTCAGCTATAGCACAGTCTTCTTGTATAAACACCAGTCCTGTTTCTCACTTAGGAACTTTTTTCTCAAAATTGTACTTTATTATTTAAATGAGAGGTATAAAAATGTGACAATGTAAAACACTATTGGGAAGTGGCTGGAGAACAGTTGCTTTGCTCTGTATCTTCTACCTTCAGAATGGAAATCTGAAGCAAAGAAAGATTGACCCATAATAGCAGTTAATGAATATATAAGTAGGCTGCAATTAATTAAGCAGATACGCTGCTTTTTAAAACTTCCCTTCTGTATTACAGTCTTCCTTTTTATCTCATTTTGCTCAGTCCAACTCTTCTGACAGCTATTGACAGCAATAGCCAAAAATACCACAGGTTTTCCTACAGAAACCCTACCAACAGTGACTGCTAAATCCAGTGGTGCATGTCAATTTGATGACTCATGCCTCTTATTTCATTTTAATCTCCTTTCCTTTCATGTTGATGAACTGAAGTTTTACAGTTTCATTACAGCCTTCTCCCCTGCCTCTTCCATATACCTAAGACTAAGTAGGACAAGTAGAAAAGCCCCCACTAGCTGTCACTGGCAGCGTTTGTGCTGTTGTGATAGCAGGCTTTAACAATTCATAATATCTCTAAAGCTTCAACAAAAGGAACAGAGACAGGAACAACTCTCAGTAATGCCACTCTGCTTGCCACAGAGTAGTAGGGTTTAAGAAAGAATTATCCTGTTTTCTCTTTCCTCTTGCTTCCTTCCCTACAATGCTGAAGTCTGTAAAAATGAGAATAGTCACATTCGCATTTTAAGTCATGCACTAAACAGAAGCAAAACAGACATTCAAATCTAAGACTGAAGTGTTTGATATTTGTGATATTTTTACTTTCCTGCTCAAACAGAATGACTGCACTTGTGGCTATGATTAAGGCTTTTCTGTCCTTTATTCAAGATGACCATGCCAGATTGTTTTTTCATTAATCATTTAAAGGTTATACCAGTTTCTCTTGCCATGTGTTTTGGCAGAGACTGGAACTCAACTCGGACAGATATTTCTATTACACATTTCTATTAAGCATCTGCAGCTGCCTCGGACTTAGATTAAACACAGCGATATGAACTCCTGTGTGCAAGCAGGCCTCCGAAATACACCATATTCTTAAAGAGAAAAAACCAACCAAACAAACAACCAAATCCCAAAGTTCCTAGAAATTATGGTACTTCTTTCAGGACTAGTAGTGCTAAACCAACTCCTATGCACAGCTATAATTTAAGAGGTGGTGGGATCTAAAAATTTACTCTCATGCTGATTGATATTCTTTGACATTTGTGAACTTACACCTACAAATGGGCAAAGCTACAACTGTAACATGAACACAGTTCTCATTCATCCAAATAAACGTGAGAGGATAAAACTGAGTCCATGACATACTAGAGTATGGTATGTGTTTTCCAAAGTAAACCAAAGCTGGTCTAGGCACTTTGACATTTATGAATTTATACTTCCCACTCAGTCCTTACTCAATGATCTAGCCACCCACAGTAAGCAAGTCATAGGTGAATGAGTGAATGTGAAAGATAAGAGCACTTCTTCACAGAAAATTAGGATATTTGGTTTTTAAAATATTATTTACAATACAGTTAGGGTCTGACACCCAAATTAATTCCAGTTTTGCTTTTTTACTATGCTGCAATGAAAAACAACTTAAACTCTGAAAATGTCAGGTAATTGTCAAGCTATATTTAACTACCACGTTTCACTTATAAGGAAACAGCAATTTGAATAAACAGATGGTGTTGCTATGGGGTTGCCATCACAAGCAGAAGCTCACATTTAACTCTGAAAATGGCAGATACAAAGGACAAGAAAATGATACGCAGTCCTGGGCACTTCTGGAAGTAAAACCACGGTTATACTAAATCTTTGTTTACTTCATTTCTGCACTCAATAACACAGTTTTACTGTTATGATCACTTGATGCCTAATAACTAAATAAGAACTCATAATATTAATAATATTAATCCTCAAATAATATCAGGAGTATTTGCATCCCTATCTCCCTTGCTCCCTCCCCTGAAATTCCTGGGAAAGTGAATGTACAATTTTGGTTACTTCCTCAAATCATTTATGTAGCTGGGAATCTATTGAAAATAGATTGTCATGTTATTTCAGGAACAAGGATGCTACTAGCCAGCTAATGGATTTAGTCAATGTTATTGAAATGTTGGAATAAAGATTTTTAAAAGGCTCTCAGAATAAAGAAATGGGCAGAGTATTCCAGTTCATCCAAAGAAATGCAAATAGAAGGACTCTTTAGATATTTATGATACCTGGCATTACTTGTATAAGGAGTTGAACTTTACTGAAACTGGACATCGCATTAGGAGGGAGGCACTGTCTTATTTCCAAGAATTGCTTTAAAACTACAACAGCTAGAAATTTTTCTAGACTACAACAGGATTTTCATCTGTTTAAACACTCAAATAACATTAAATTAAATAATTTAAACATGCAAACAATTTAAACATTCAAATTCCAAATTAGTACCAAGAGGAATGAAAAGGGAAGCACGGACAATTTCATCAGCTGCTTATGTAAGTTAATCATTGCTCAAGAACGCTGAAGGTAATTTTGACACTATACTTGTGGATTACTTTGAGATTTGGAAAGTGGTTGGTTGTTGAATTTCATTTTGACCTTGTTTGTATTTCACTCACTTACACAAAATCTAGTATAAGTGAGTATTATATTCATATATATACTATGTGTATATCACATGTGTATCACATTACACATGTAATAAAATCACAGGTGTAACCAAACAGTTCAGCAGTATATAAAAGAGCATTTCCACAAACTAATTCTGATATGTAGAAAGGACTGTGATTATTATTTACTTCAGAATTTCTCAGTGTATTAAGACAAGGATGGACCTGCAGGAAAAGTCTTAAGCTCCCTTGAAAACCTTACCACCAACATGCTGCTGCACTACCATCTAGAAAAGAATAAAATATGGCAGACAGGAAAATTCCATTACTGACACAATGGCCTCTTCATATTTCAGTGTCAGAATCTTAGTGAAATTTAAGACAAATTATAGCATTTTATGTACAACCACAAACAAGTCAACAGGAGTATGGAATTACTGAGCAAAATGAGAGCACAAAAGAAAACTGTAACAAATTAAACTGAATTTTAAAAAGACCATCAAAATATTGATGGGAACCACCTTTAAAGTGTGATACAGTAAAATCAGAATGTGAAAGGTCATGTATTACACTGGACAGAGGTAAATATGTTTTCTTTGTTAATAACAAATGTATATAGTGAGAAAACTTACCTCTCTTCCGATAGATACCACACAAATCACTATTCAAAAACTTAAATTCTGGCTTTGTTCAGGAGCAGAAGTTTCTATTCATTAAAACCAGAAAAGTTTCTTTCTGCACTTACTAAACATCCAGCTCTAATGGTAAAGAAGGTGAGACATTTTCTTTCAGTACCAAGGATCATAACCTCGGAAACAGCCATTTCCACTTTCAAGCGTATTTCCTCTGTAAGGTACAATTGTTAGATTCACACCACCTGTTAACTTGAGAGAGAAGGTATCATAACAAACCATTCCAATTCACAGGTAGAAAGGACCTGGGTCAGTCCTTAGCCTGTCTAAGGATCCTGGGTGGAACAAATCTCCAAACCAAGTTGCCCATCAAGTTTGTTTTCCTATCTCCTTTCACGCTGTTTTGTAAAATTATGAGCTGCCTTGTGGCCTCCTTCCCTCAAAGTGAGATGTAATGCACTTTATTTGCATCACACCTGGAAGCAATTACAAAGCTTTTATATTTAAATGATAATTTAAAAAGCGTGAGCATAATTAGCATGTAAGTAGAACCTTCTTGCCAGATACAAAGCCAGTACTCTCTGTGCAGAAGTACTATTACAGCATCTTTTGAAGCCATAGGTATTACAATGGAGATCAAGCAGCACAATCACCAGTTTCACTGAGATCATTGTGCCCAACATGCAGCTATCTTTCCAACATGCTCCAGATCATTACCACTAACCAGAGATTAGCATCCACGACATTTTATGGAAAAAATTAAGCATGCACAGAGCTTCAGTCTACCTGCAAAAAACAAAGCCATTATAAATAATCTGAATTACATGTTAGATCTGTGATAATAGATTGTAAGTAACAAGTTATTGTAATGGTTATAAACTACCTTAGAGCATTCAGCCAGGAGCTGGTTTGTGAAGTTTTTATGATTCTTACAGCAAAGAAAGAAGCAGCACCCTAGAAAAAGCAGCTGAACTTCAGACGCCAAGTTAATGAATGCATGCAAATTGAGATTCCTCCCCACTCCTCTCAGAGGCAACACTTCCTGCTCTTGCAATTTTATCATGACTCTCACTATTTTTAGTGCTTTGCTTAGAGTCTCTGCTATTGGAATCATGTCTGAGACTCAGCATTAATTTTAAAAGAAAATATTTCCACTCCTCTGCATCCTGAGAAAAGCTTGAAAGTGTGAAACGACTGCAGCCTACAGGCTAAAAATCTAGAAAGAATACAAGAAATCCAGGGTGGGTTTTGTTTTGTTCTTAAAAAAAGCTCACGGTATCTAAGCTGATACCCTGAGTGGCAGGAGCTAGATAATGCATTGACTCCCCATGGCTGACTGCTCCTCGGAATCTCTCCAGAGCAGATGCACGGCACATCAGCAGTTTTACATGGAAAAAATATGCAATGCCACTGTCACTGCTCTTTCTATGCAGTGGATATTCTTACTCTTCAGGATACCAATCCAGCTTCTCTTAAAAGTCATACTTCTAAAGAGAACATTTGACCTTTTAAAATAAGAATAAATATTGTTTTGTGCAAAACTGTTCTTGGTTTCTCTTCTCTGAAAGCTAACTCTTCTGCAACTAACAGCATTTTGCTTAAGAAGATAAAACCAAGAGTTATGTTATCTGCAAGAAATACGTAAGCACATGTTAAGGAGGAATATAACATCAGGCTTCTTTAGGGGAAAGATGATGCTTTTATATTTGCCTTAACACAGCTACTTGCTTTTAATCATACATGCAGTCGGAATTTAAAATAGAAAGTTAAATAGATTATCTGCTTTTATGTTACATGATTGAGAGGCTTTTTTTAAAAAGTGCCACTAGATGGTGCAAGAGTTTAAATAATTCATAAATCCACAGCCCATCCCCTGCCTCTTCCCCGCCCCAGCAACAGCAAGAGACAACTCAGCACTGCCAAGCAAACCGAGCTTCTGTAATTTTTATGTGGCAAAATTGCTGACTTTGGCCCTAGAGGCAATAACTCACTCCCTTCTTTGGTATTTCTTTCAAAGAGGAGGAAATATTTGGTCATCTGAGGGAAAACTGGTAGTGAAATGGCTGTGACCTCCCTAAGGCTCTGGGACTTGGGAGCTCCGGGAGGAGGGAAGTGACCGACCACTGCAGATCAGGGTGAACAGAATGCTGTTCTTGATCCTGAGAAAAGGCAAATTCAGCTCCCCCCTCTGCTGGACAGACTAACCCAGCAAACCCAAAAAACAAGTCTCAACCTCATTGCACCTCAGTTCTCTTCTGGAAATAAAGTTCATGGCATGTTTGTTAGCACTTCCAACCTCAGAGAGATGCTGAAAGGAAAAGTACATTTAAAAATTATGCCATGTTCCAAAACTGTGAAGTATTTTAGTATATTTATGATGCCTATACTGGCAGTGAAGTACGACTGAATTTTTATTTTAGTAATTTTGGTTAAACATTTAACAAGAGTACCACGAAGCATTCATTATGAATTAAACTGATAAAGCAAAATATCTTCTCCAGTTCTAGACGGAAGACCTGAGCTTACTTTGTTTCCAACCAGCAGAACTAGAAGCCTAAAAGTGTATGTTATTCCAAGAAACATTTTTTACTGGTCATCAGTAATGAGATTATAACCAAAGTTTTGTATAGTATGCATTGAAGCCTATTAGAATAAGGAAAGTGTTGGGTAGGTAACATTAGGAATAAGTCATGTAGACAAGGCAAATTTTCTATCAGCCAGTAGACGTCAAAGAGACCATTTAATTATTTAGGTATGTGAGATAACACATGGAAAGCACACGCCTCCATTTCACAGGAAAGAAACCTCCACCCAGCCATAGCTACCCACCACACGAACCTTAAAAAACCCCCCAAAACAAACAAAGAAAAACCTGCTGAGTAACACACACCTACAGGGAGCAAGTGACTAATACATTAATAACTAAGACCTGAAAACCAAGATCACTGAAGATTCTTCTCACTCTGGATGCATTCATGGGTTAGAATTTCCCCAGGAGATGGCAGGACTTGTGGCTTTCATTATAGGAAAGAACATTTCTTGGATATATATTACACACTTAGCTGTCAAGCCTTTTTGCTATTTAAAAAAAACCCCCAAAAAATCAGTCACCAAGTCTGTAACTCTTTGCCAGACTGGCAAAGAGAAATGGAACTGACAGTGTTAGAAAGGTATGACAGGATTTATTAGGAATCAAACTGCCCAAAAGGGATACCAAGTATGCCCTTTTCCCCTTGCACTGCACTGAGCAGAATTGTGTAGTAAATATGTCAACAACATAAACACAAACATGAACACAGCTGTTAAGAGATAGAATGGAAGTCCTACAATAATCCAGTAATAGCTTGATTACTCAAGACAGAAAATGAAGACCAATAATTCAATTACAGTCAAATTTTTCTCATACACCATTTAAATTCTTTATACAGTGGAGTAAGGCAGCTACATAGTTACTAAATAGCTTCAACAGTGATGTAGCCTCTTTTGGTTGATACTACTCCCATGGGAAGTAGAAGAAAATCTTTTTACTTGAGGATGAGCAGAAACCACAAATCAATATCGAAGGCACATGTGCACCACAAGGCCTTTCCCAGCACAGCACGTGGTCTGTGGCACTGTGAAAGGCCTGTATCACCACACCAGAAGAGCTGCTGGCCTGTACTGAGAGCAGTTCATCCTGAAATGAACTATTATATCACCTCCTTAAGCACCACAGGGAGACCTGACCTAACCACATACTTCCACACTGGCAAAATTATGTTTACACTGCAGGGTTTGCTAAGATGTGTATTTTGCAGGCCAAGCCTAAACTTAAATCCCCACAAACGCAACTACCCACTACGGTTATTGAAGTGCCACCTTCAATATCTTCATCCCAAGGGACTGCTTAGGGCACCTCCCTAGCTCAGCACACCTCACTTGCTCCGAGGCGGAGGATGAAGCCATTTCAGCAAGATCTGACCTTTGCAAGGTGATACTCTTCACATCTAAACTGGATGAGAATCCTGTTTCGCTCACTTCCTTTTCCTTTCCTAACAAAGCTCTTCCACTTGGCTGCAAATTTGGCCTCCATCCTCTTTGCTCTAATGCTGCTGCACACATGGCAATAAATTCCCACTGCAGACACGGCCACTACACAGAGTAGGGGACAGGTTGAAGAGAACCAAGGAACAGGGGCCTCCAGACCACTCTGAATCCCAGCATCAGCTAAGTCCAAAATCTGCTGTAGGAAAGTCACCTTGGTTGTCCTGTAAGCATGACTGCTGGCAGTCCTTTTTTGAGGTCAGGCTATTAATTTCATTATCAGCCCCCAAGTGACAGAATTTTACCTTAATTTCTCCACCAGAGGATGATGCTTGTGGCCATTTTGGACGTCAGCAGGGATACAGGTGTGACCTAGCCTAAGAGAAGCTGTTTCAGAAAGCAAGCTGTGACTCACATGCCAGGTCAGCCCACAAGGAATTCCATACAGCACATTGAAGCAAACAGAGGCCAGAGACTGTGGCACTTGTGCCTTTCCTGGATCCTCCCATCCTCAGAACAAACACAAGATGGCAGAAAAAAAAAATCTGTCAGATAAGCCACTCTTGAGAAATCTGCTGGCTAATATGCAGCTGTCACAAAAGCAAACAAGGAAACATCAGAGAAGACACAATTTCCATGCCAGTATGTGCTTTGCATGAGGCTAACAGTAACAAGTCATACAAGAAGAGGAAATGGTCTCAAGCTGCCTCAGGGGAGGTTTAGACTGTGACAACCAAAAGTGTTGTCAAGCACAGGAACAGGAACAGGCTGCCCAGGAAAGTGGTTGAGTCACCAGCCCTGGAGATAAAAGACTAAACGTGTACAGTAGAAGTGTCGAGGTAGCACTTTAGGACATGGTTTAGTGGTGGACTGAGCAGTGGTGGGCTGCTAGTTGGACCTGATGGTCTCAAAGGTCTTTTCCAAGCTAAACAATTCTATGATTCCGCAATAGAGACTACACGGGGTTCTGTGGGAGGCAGAGAATTTCAAAGCATGCGTTGTATATCCAGTGCTCTGATCAGGGCCATAGGTCCTAGTCAGGAAAGACACTCACCGCACATTTTTCAGCAGATCTTATATATTTGCAGACTTGATCTCCCTGGGTGCCCAAGAATATTCATGAGCCACAATGCCAATCTAAATGAGGAAGATCATCTTTATGATTAAGGCTTAGGTACTCACATGGCACCTCATCCTGTAAAAGAGATTACATAGAGAAAATATTTAACTTCGGAAAAGCCCTGTGAGACACGAAGATCAGCTCCACAAAAGGAGTACAAAAATGAAGATCAAAAAATTACATTACATTGCTTTTCACTGTGGCAAAGTCTAAAAATGAAAACGAATCTTATTCCCAGGCTAGCACTCTGAACATCCTTGCCTTTGCTGAGGCAGAAACAGCCTCTTTTCTTTTTGCTTACCTTATCTCTTTATTGTTAGACAGAGTAATAGCACTGGAAGAATACTGAAATATATGCACAGATTCTACCCAAACTGCACCTTCTCCCAAAATATTAAATTCTGTGAAATGTGTAGGCTAATTGAAAGATGGCATGACCAAAATTTATGGCATTAACTAGGATAAAGCAAGGTCAGACAACATGGCTAAAAAAATCATCTGAAAAGCATTTTCTCTTTTAACGGAAAAATATTCAAGTTTTAGACTGTTTAAAAGTTCAGATTCCATCTACATACATGCACACTTGGGTTTTACTGGTCACTAATGTGGACTTGTAACTGTTACTCAAATAGACGTCAGAAGAGGCAACTGAAAGTCTTCCCTTATCTCTCTCTCTCTCTCACACACAAACACTATGTTGCTTTTTAATCCAAAAGTTTTCTATTTTCTAATAAATAGCACCACAAAGTATAAAAAAAAGAGATGGAAAGAACTGAAAGAATGCATAATCTGTCTGGAAAATAACTTCATTTTAGTTATTCTAGTAACTTTAAAAAAATTATTTTCCAAGTATAGGCATAAACTGATGAGCTCTCATGACAGAGTTTCTAATGTATTCCTTTCTGGAGTTTAGTTAAATACTTGAGAAAGAAAACATGAGGACTGCAGAGAAAAGACAGCCTGTGGTCCCTGTCTCACCCCCCTAAGAAAAGCTTACATGACTCTGACTTCTAGGTCACTGAAATAATCTGATAGAGAGTGAGTAAGTTGCAATCTTGACTCTTTTCTGGTGTGGCTGCTATCACTACAGTCATCCTACAGTGACAAGGGAACTTGGAGCAAGCAGATCCATCCCTCCTTTAACCACCCGGTGAGCGGGTTTATTGCATCCAGAGAGGTGTTAAGCTAAAAGCCCTGGTGTTCTTTAGGAAGGAGACATTGAGTTATTCTTGCATTACAAAGCAGGCACTTGCCCAAGAACATTGTATTCACATATTTTAAAAACATAAAACTCCTTCTGTAGTAATTTATGATTCTGCAAGGTGACAAAAACTAATCAACTTTGCTCATTTCATAAAATGAATTAGAAATCTGCAGGAGAAAAGACACCTGGTATTGCTTGAACAACACGTATACAGCAAACAAAAAGTTTTTAACTTAAAAAGAAAAGTTAGTCAGAGTACTTTGTGATTTAATTCAAAACCAGTCCTGCACAAAGCAAATAAAACCACAGAGAACTTGTAATGTTTGAGGAGAGTTCTGACAGAAAATTGTTCTTCCTTTCTAACCAGCAGTACTGGTCTTGGTGATTATTTTAGTCACGTTTTATTCACTTTTCCCTTTGAGAAAAACAACTTTCTTTTCCTTTTGCTTCCAGTAGCACTAACCTATAAATTCCCTCTAAAACTCACATTGTGTGTCTCAGGAGGACAGAGATTTGGACAGATGGGAGTGTGTGTATATAGAAAACAGTCATTTCTAGCTGAGGGAGCCTCTTCAAGGCTACACAAAAGGTAACAGGCAGCGTGCTATACATACCTTCAGCGTCAGAGGCAGTGCCTAGTTCAAACATTCTGGGAGACGGAACAGGATTTGTTACTGTGGATGAAAGCTCTTCCTCACAATGCCTTTGTGCTGATACTGCTCAACTCGTCACTGGAAACCACGGACAAGCTGCAAAGGAACACAGGCAGTAACTAATTTACATTTAACTAACAAGACACATAGAGCTTTTTCACCATAAAAGAGTGTAATTCTATCAACTATCACATGTGACACTGCTCAGAAGAGGCATATTATCTTTATATGCACACAATATAAAAACAATTTACTTGAAGTTCAGAATTAGTAACTGGCAGAATGTCTCACACTCATTATTTGAATCATCTGCTGGAAACAATAGAAGAATCTGAACTACAGTTGAACTCTTCACCCACAATTGAAGAACAGGGCTAGTCAATGGAATGTAGCCAGTTCCCTGAGCTGTTAATTAACTTCAGTTTAGTTAGAAACACACGTTGACAGTGGAACAGTATTAGAGGCAGATCCTGCAATATATCCTGGATTTGCCAGATCCTCTCTGTCAGCTGGCAGACAGAAGCTGTTGCTGATATGGCCAGTAATTTGGCAAGGCTATATCTACTTCAAGTGCTTCAAGTCCAGCACTGGACTCTGCCAATTTTTCACGGATCCTGAAGTTGAAAAGAAAAGCAAACAATGCTAAGCTGACTCTGAAATACAGACAAATTGCTTTTTACAAGTATGACATACTTCAAGTGTTCCTTTTGAGGCGATTTGAAAACAAAGAGTTGCTTGGGTTTGGTTGTTTTTCAGTTGTTTTTTTCTTTTCCTGAGGACTTGTATCCTCCCTTCAGCTTTACTCACCTTCCACTAAAAATGCTGGGGTGGCGAAGTGGGACATATGCACTTTGCAGGTATTATTTACATCTGCAGTTGTAATGTGGCACTCCATCTAGAAGGCTTTTGACCACATTGCCAGTTTTAAGCACACACAAAGTGTTAGTAGTGAACCAAATTGATGGCCTGCAGATAATCCCAAATGAATCATTAAGGGAAGCACCAAACATAGCTGGAAACCAAAATGTTCGACAAGCAATTTACACCAATCCTCTTATGGAGAAAGGAAAGAAAAATGGACTTCTACCATCAGCCTAGAAAAGATGGAAAAGATTTTGCTCACTCTTACTTGGGAAACTATAAACTACCAAGTATTTAGCATTTGTTCTGGCTTTTTAGTACCTTGTTTCAAACAAGAATTTTTCTAACCCAGTTTTCAGCTCACCACACCTGTTATGGAGGTAATAGAACCATAGAATGGTTTGGGTTCAAAGGGACCTTAAAGATCATCCAGTTCTAACAGCCCTGCCATGGGGGCCTGCTTTTAGACAACTAATACCTGCCCAGCTCTCCATGTGCAGCACTACTGCCTTCCTCTCATGTCTCTTCTCTAATTAATGCCTCTCCTTATCTTAATTTAGGTCTAATCCTTGAATTCCAATGCTGCACTCTTGATATATTTGCCTGTTCCTTCAAAAGACAAGAGTCACTAATATTCAGTGGAAAACCTCATGCCTCAGGCTATTAACTGATAGAATAAAGTTAAAGAAGAGAGCATAGGGACTTTCTGATCTTTTTTTCTTACAGCACTCATTCAGCTGTTTGCTCATGAAAACTGTTATCAACTCCAGTGGTAAAAGCACTTTTCAGATATATTCCCTTCTCAGAAACTCAGCTGTTTGTTGCATATTGCCCAGACTCTCTGGTGTTTTTCTGCAGCCACTGCTGCAAGTTTTCCTGCTTGCTCGCCTAGAGATCAAGCTCTATCTGCTCTAGGAAAGTACACAAGGCTGTCAAGTGTCATTAGCAGGTGACAAATTCAAAGCTACGAAAACAGAACATCCTGTAACATGCTCAGGTGTGAAACTCTGCACACAAGCCCAGTCGCCTTCCCTCACAGCCCCCCAGCATTCATAACTTTAAAAACAACATCAATATGGCAATCATGAGTGAGAAAGGGCATCAACATCACCTATTGTTCTCTACCAATCTGAGGTGAGAACACACATATCAAAAGCATATGATGCCTTAAGGCCTAGAGGGATGCACCATGATAAAACCTTTTCATTCAGGCCTATAAAACCATCCTCCTGTGTGGTGTGTGGGTTTATTACATTCTTATCTCTTACTGGCAAGTATTTACTCTACCATTACATTTGGTCACTTCAGAAGATGAAGTAATGGCAAAACTACCCAGATACAAAGACTGTAGCTCATATCCTCCTGTGTGTGAAGGTTTTTGAAAAATTTTGGTGAAGAGAGTTTAGTCTGTGATGTGTATTTTTTATTCACATGAACACAACCACAAACACAACATTTCCTGACCCAGTTTTCTGCTTCATGTTAAATATTCACACTAGTGAATATATATATAGAGATATATATGTGTGTGTGTATGCCTGTCGAGTGTCAGCAGTAAAAAGACAGCCATATTGCTAGTCAGACTTATGGTTCCAGATACACTAACACTCGTATAAGAAAAAATATAAATACATATTTTAAAAAAGGAAACAACAAACCACCAATCTATTGATTACAGATACTCTGCATTTCCTCTTGTCCATTAGCTTTAGCAATGGTGGCTAACACCTTGTGGCAGCAGCAGATGGACAATGCCATCTGTATTCTAGGAATTCTGTCCCACACTGGCATAGCACAGGGCATCCTGCCACAGTATCAGTCAGGATTTACACATCAGTGCTGGGATCTCACCATTTAAAATGTGGAACAGTGTAGCCCTTTTTGCTGTATTATTTCCAAGTAGCTTCCAGGAGATCACGAACCATAACCTTCCTGAAATAAAGGAACATTAGTGCTCTTAAAGAACACCTTGTTTCGGTATGTATCTATTGTTCGCTGAAATATACCCTTGCAAAGGGTGGTAGGTTTTTTGGCGTTCTTTTTTTAGCTTTGTTTTTTGTAAAACTACCTAGGGAAGAGGAGAGAGAAGAACAGTTCCAACTTAGCAGCTTGGTTGAACCCAGCCTTTCTTGTCCAAGAACTGTTCCACAATTAGTCAAACACACATTTTGCAAACATTCTAATTTTTTATGCACTAGCACACGGCAAATTCTTTCTAGCCTAACCTTTTTTAAATATATACCTCAGGAGTCTGGGATGGTTTTAGTGACAATTTCAGCAGTTCTCTCTGAAACAACCTGCAACATTTCATCTAGGTTGTGACTAAGAAAAATGGCCTGAATCAATTTTTAACTGAAACTATGTTTTATAGTACCATGTCACTCTCCTGCAAGCTGCCTAATAACTAGAGATGCAAATACATGTTAGAATGGTTATTTTTATTTCATAACCGTAAAGACATTGGCTCCATGACTTTCAATTACCAAGAGAGTCCAGAAATGAAGTGATTAATAGCTACTCATGACAACAGCAAAATGACTTTAAAAAGGTGGGTGAAATGTCCTGGAAATGGCTATTCATTGCTGCATTAGACAATATTGAAGTAATCTAAAGACCAGCAAATCACTGAAACTCTCTCATTCAGGTATATGGACTATTCCAACAAGACAAGCTAAGACATTGCACATTTTTAGCTAATGTCAGAGCAAACTTGAGCTCAGAGGGTCAGGTAAAAACTATGACATTATCCCTGTTTGAAGTAAAACACAAGCTCACTTCTCTTCTTCCTCTCCAGCTGACTTCAGTGAGAAAGAGTGCTTCAATTCACACACCTCCACTCTGATTTATTGTCACTGTTGTATAAACTGGACTCCTAACACCCTCACTGCTGAACACAGACGCAGAAAAAAATACTTCATCCAAACCTAGAACTGAAAATAACGTGAAGAGAGGGACATGCCACTGTCACGTCTTTTTAAGAATAAACTACTACTCCAGTTTGCACTGCTGAATTTGTAATTAAGGTGTTTTACCATAGGCCTACATTTTGGTAGTCCTGCAAAGTGCACTATTCGCCTAAAACAAGTGCCAAAATCATGGAGAATGGCATTATATTATAGGCAGAAAATGCATGTCAGAAGGTTAGAAGCTGTTGAGTTTTGGGGTTTCTTCTGGGGAGGTTTTTTGTGGGGTTTTGTGTTGTATTTTTTTTAATAAGAATAGTAAGTAGAAATACATATGATAACCTTTGATTTACTAGTCAGGAAACATATCTAGCACTACCATAAACTGCTTTGTTCACAAAGATAAGCTCAGTCATGCTCATTTGCACACATTGAGAAGCACGACCTCCAGCCAGCTGAATCAACATTTCAGTCTTTGGGCAGTAAACACTCCTGAAAAACCAGCTCCTTCTTCGGTCCCCTCTGCATGGGCAGGACACATTAACACATAATGGGTGCCAGAAGAAAGATGCAATTGCTGTCTGCTGCATCAGCACTACTTGCACAGAACTGTTCCAGAATACAGGCCCACATACTGAGGCACTTATTACTTTTAGGTGGGATGCTCAAATAGCTCCGTGGATCTAGACCTCAGTTGCTTACCTGCTGTACAGAAAGCTTCTCTTTTGCTATTGGTAACTTTTTCCCTGGAGGTAGTTTACAGCAGTGTGAAAATGCCCACAGACAGACAAGCTGTGGAGACATGTTATCAGCATGGAAAGAATGAAACGATAAGCAGTAAAACCTTTAAGGATTTTCTCTGACATAAGTGAAGCTAATGTTTCATCTAGTTTTGTATAAGGAAGCAGAAGTGTCAAGTGTATAGGAGAATTTTACAGGGTGAAAAATAGGAAGCAAACAGATCACCTGAAATAAGGAAAAAATGGTACTACACTCCCCACAATTGCATTTTCTCCTGCAAAATAATCTCATATTGACTTGCTGTGAACATATGGCAGAAAAAGCAGGGCACTCAAACGATTACAAAATACTTGGGTTTCTTTGCAGAATTGCAGCCAAAACAAGGGCAGCACACTGCAGGAACCTCAGACAGAACTGAACAGCCCACAACAACAGTTCTAGAGTGACAATCACCTTTCCTCCACTGATTCCTTGTGTGACTTCCCTTATAATACACTCTGAGTGTGAAGGTAAGAAGTGCTCTGTGTGAATCCTGCAAACACTGAAAGAAAATTTACTGAACTCAGCAAGCCCAGGACAAACCTATTCCGCAACTGGAAAAAGTCCCAGCCCAAAGTATTCTTATCCAGCTGTGGGACATTCAAGAGCAACCAGACCTGTAGGTCTAATATTCAGGTATTTCTGGGCAGCCACAGACATGAAAGCAACGTGCTCCACTACACAGAGGCTGTGGACATGATCTGTGCATGTATCTGTGTATCATGGCAGACTCTCTACTTGTGAACTGCACAGATTATGGATAAATTGATAAAAGTTCTACCACAGAAGAGAAACACCTAAAGTTCAGAATACTATTTAGACAGCTGAAAAGAAAGCAAGAAACAAAACTAACATGCTTTTAAGGATAAAAGAGAAAAACCAAAAACCTTTCTCAGTAACATTTGTGTCTATTTCAGGAAGTCCCTTATCTCTTAAGAAACAATCTCTTCAATAGGATAGGTATAATGGGGTTTTCATTGTGGGAAATGTACAAAATTAAATTCATTCTTTTTGGTTCTTTATTCCTGTGCCCCTGAACTCCTCTATCATCTGTCTAAAAGAGTTTTGTTTGCCGTTTTGTTTATATTTCCTATGCTGTATGAAGCAATCCTTTTCTAGAAACAATGAAGCATGAGCTAATGTATTTATGATCCCCAGAATCACTGTGTTTTCTTTGTGTTACATCCTTCAAGAAAAAAAACAGGTTTTCTTCCCCCAGGACACAGTCCAGTTTACAGTGCTGGGCACCACAGTCAGAAACAGAGCCAGTTTTAAGAGTGGCTTAAAGGAAATTCTTTTAAACATCCTTACCAGAATCATCCTACTTACTTGTGTCTCATCAGCAACCTGTGTAAGGTAATGCCTTATCCCCCTATTTTGCTTTATTATACAAAATGTAATTGAGGAAACTTGTTATACCTTATGAGCAGTGTTCAACCATTGTGTAAAATTTCAAGTAAAAATACTATCCTATAGACTATATGTCAATTGTGATTATCTGCTCCAGCTTTCTTCTAAGCTATACTCACTGTTACGCTCTTCAGTCCAGTGATTTTGCCTTGGATAAAAGCAGAAATCCTTTGACTTCAGTAAAAGTGCATCAGAGGTCCAGAAAGAGCAGAGCAATGAGCCTGCAATTGTGAGGTGAATAACATTAGGCAGTGCTCAGTTACATAACAGGAATTGGTATGCATGCTACAAAAATTACTGTGGTTTGATTTTTTACTTACTGCTTTTTACTGCTGCCTTTTCATGTCCTTTCTGAATCAGGTTCAGAGATACTGTACGTAGTGCATTCAAACCATTTGTCACAAACCAGCAATGAAGTAGAACTCTAAAAAGAAAACTAATATCCAACAGTTTCCTCAAAGGTGAGCTTGATCTCTAACTAGTCATCAAATTGACCCAAGACTCTGCTAGTGGGGATGCAGCTTGTAAAGATACAGCTTGAACTGTTAGAGAGTACAGGACTGAGACACATAATTCAGCTGAAATTAAATGAAAGCAAAGAGAAGCTAAAGTCTATAATCAGACAGTTTTCAATTTCAAAAAGCAAAACCTGCACAAGACCATGTTCATCATGTTAAAGTTTTACAGATAAAGTGTACATATACAATATACACATATTTGCATAAGGTTTATTTATTTTGAAACCTCAATACTTCCTCGTTCACTTCCAACCTTTGCCAAGATGTGCCAGATACTCCATATAAAAAGAACACTGAACTTATGGTCTCTGAAGATGTATAATGAGAAATCTATGACGTTTTCCAAATGTTTGTCAATAATTTTAAAACTATAAATCTCAAAACTATAAGCCAAATACAATCCCATTATTTTTTTTATCAGTATTACAATACCAACAGAGACAGTAAAAAAAAAAAAAAAGTCTGAAAAACCAATAAGATGGAAATGTAATTTCTTCCCAATTTCTGTCACAGTTCAAAGGAAGTATTGATTAAAAAAAGAACAGTTCTTTTGAAAATAGTCATTACTACTTGACACAAATAAGAACATTCCTTATGTGAACACAAGTGAAAAAAGGGGAATACAGTGGTTCACAACAGGATACTGTATCTTACTACAAGATATGTACTTGACAGCAAATTACGTACGAAGTATACCTAGGAAAAATTTTCCTTAATTAGCAGTCAGTGGCAGTATCACTAATTTTGCTTAATGATATCTTATTACATAACCAAAAACTAAAGGAAGATCAGAGCCAGCCCTAAGTATTTTTAGGTGTGGGCCTACAAAATAACTTTACAGGCCTCATGCAAGTAGGTAGTTCTCACATAACTAATCCAAATAACTCTGGAGAGAGACAGCAAGCTGATTCACCATGGGTTTATGTTACCTGCTACCTGGATATTCATCTACATGTCTCTGACATGTTACCTATACCATAAATCAGTCAGTGACAAGGGGGTACTCAAGCTGCAATGCCGATTTCACACTTCCACCAGCAGTCATTCAAACAGACTGAAGCAAAAATCCATGTTTCTCACCCAGAGGGTGGTTGGGCACTGGAACAGGCTCCCCAGGGCAGTTGTCACAGCACCAGCCTGACAGAGTTCCAGAAGCATTTGGACAATGCTCTCAGACTCATGGTGTGACTCTTGGCGTGTCCTGTGCCAGGCCAGGAGCTGGACTCGAGGGTCCTGCCGGGTCCCTTCCACCTCAGCATGTTCTGTGATTCTACACACTCTCCTTGGCAAAATAAGTCAGTTCTGTATGCAAGTTTTAAATTCTGTCTGTAAATCATTCCATGTAGCATCTATAAACGTTACACAGCTGCAGTACCACTGCATGACTCCAAATGTGGGAGGAACCACTGGAGGCTTTCAAGGTGCAATTGGGCAAGGTGTTTATAACTTTATTTGGCCTCCTTTTCCCCTGAGCCTTTGGGCCAGGTGATCTTGTGAGATCCCTTCTAACCTGGGCTGTTCTATGATTCCATGATCTTACAGCTGTAAGACACACTAGTGGACACTGAGGAGACTAGAGCCACCAGCCTTTCTAGGCAAATATAAAGTCAAATGAGGGTGGGAGAGTGTGAATAAGGGGAAGATAAAAGCAAAAAAGAAATCCTGTTCAACCATTTCCTTATTGATATCACACCTTTATCACTGACCTCTGCACACTCTCTCCCTGCCATTAGTCTAAGAGGTTCTTATACTGGACTAAAATGGTAATAATTTTGTAAGGAGACAGAGGGGTCTCTGTGGTAAGAGACCCAAAGCCATCACATGTCCAACATAAAAAGCTGAGCCAATCTTGCAGACACCCAGGTCAGTGCAGGAGGGTGGAAGGGTGGGGTAGCTGGTGGGCCTAAAGGGAAACTGGCAAGAAGAGCCACTGTGGAACTGATATCCTGAAGGCTATCCTGTGTATCCTGTAGCCTAGGACAGGACCCACACTGGAACAGTTCACGAAGGAAAATGCACTGCTTTCCGATAGAATTATGCCTCATGCATGTACTTCTTTCAAGTTAAGTCTTCACTATCCAGATGACACATGAAAACCAAACAGCTATGAGACACAATGGTCAAATAACAGTCATCGAGCTGTTAATACAAAATTCCTCCTGTAGACACAAACGTTCTGGTCAACACAGAACTTAGCTGTGAGCTAGTAATGCCTGCAAAGCAGTTAAGCCAACACATCACAATGCACACTATGGCTCTGAATGAATGAGCAGGAAATAAGACTCTCTTCTCAAAACTGAGAAATACAGAAAAACAGCAGAATGATACAGACAACAATGGCCTGATAGCTTAAAAGTGGTACTATAGCTTCCAGGTGGAATCCTTCAAAATCACTGCAAGTTGGCCTGTATTAGGGAGGGAGGGAGGGAGGGAGGGAAGGAAGGAAGGAAGGAACCCCCCCAAACAAACTAACCAAAATCAAAAAAAAACAAAACCCCAACCAAACCACTTAATGCTCAAAACATTTTTGACCAAGAAGCTAAAAGTGAAATTCTTAGCCCCCCCAGTCAATAGAGTATAACACACTAGATTTTTTTGTAGTGTATACAAGCCTGGTCTCAGATGTCTCTTTGACTAAGTTCACAAAACTTACTACTTCCATACATTTCTTAAAAGTCATGCTAAAAAACTGACAGTGTATCTATATATACAAAAATCCTTTCCTTAGAGATTTTAGCAACCACCACAGACTGATCCCTCACATGTATTCTGTTAGTCCCTCTTTATTAACGTTGCTTTCACTGGGAAAACTCTATTCCTTTTACAAGCTAACTGTGTACAGGTGAACCTGGTGAGATTACGACTCTTGCCATCAGTGTAAATTTCTACCAGGTGTTTCACCAGGTCTGACAACATGAGCAAACAATCACAATTTGGTTTTTTTTCCCTTGGAGAAGCAAGCAAAATAGATGTTTCTTCTCCACTGTCCAATGCACTTATCTGAACCACAACCTAGAAATTGTGCAATTGGGCAAGTAGATAGCAAGTTAACGTGTGAAGATTCTTTTTATCCCTTAACAGGAAAGCTAAAAGAGCAGGAACTTCTGACCTGACTTATTGAAATGGAAGCAGGTACAAAAAGGCACTAGAGAGACGTGGCACCTAGACTTACCGAAACTATTTAACTGGAAGTTGTCACACTGATGAAAACTCTTCAGAATTTGAGATCAACAGGGGAATTCTGGCAATTAATTGCAACACCAGTTTGTCTTATGACAGCACAGTGATCTTCCAGCCACAGCCATCACATCTGCCAAATACTTGAACTCCTCTCTCTGCCATTCTTTTGCCCTTTCAAATACAAAACAACTTCTCACAGCCCGCTGTTATGTTTCTGCAAAAAGCAGAACCACAGGACTCTTACACATTGTGTAACCCCTCACAGACAGTTTTCTGCAAGATTATTATCTCAATATGATTAAACCATCCTCCTCTTACATTGTCATTTGCTGTCATATCTCCAGGCTATTTCTCTGCAAGCAATCAGGTGGCTGCTGCTTACCCTGTAGGCAGTGCTAGGACTGTATATCATATACTGATTGTAGGACAGTTGCTTTACATCACTCATTTGTGAGCAGAGTCACTGCTGTATTCAGTCACATGTACCATCATTTAAGGGAATGCCAGAGATTTGAGCCCAGAGTTTTAAAAGCAGCTTTGCAGAAGTTATGTTTTATTTAATTCAATTTTTTCAGATTTTCAGCTAAGTGTTTGCCTGGTTATTTAAATTTCGCACTTTTCAGAAGAGAAAGTTTTAAAATTTTACCCTGAAAGTAGAGGCATAAGGACTTCAGGCTGCTTGGGTTTCCTGCAGTTTTTTTAACTTCAGGTAAGAGCATATATATGAAGAGCTGTGTACCACAGAGCAGATGATGTGCGGTCCTGTGGCCACGCTACTAACTTAGAAACCTTCAAAAATGTCAAGTTTCTTGCACTGAACAAGTTCAAGATGTTAATGCTAAGCAACAAACTTCTGCCAAGGAAGTTCCATTTTGGAGAATCTGCAACTAAATTTACAGAGTGTTGACAAAGTAATCCAAAATAATTTAAGTACATTTAATTACATTCCTCAAGCCTTTTTTCTCCGTATTTCTTCCAAGCATATTCACTTTGGTATTCAGCACAGGCAAACTAACATTGTGCATATAGAAATACTATGCGTATCACATAATTGCTTTTCATAATGCCCATTAAAATTTCTGAGCCACTGATGTCTAAGACAATTATTTACTGAGTTGGTGAAAGTTAGTAATCTAACACATAGTCTCAGTTTTGAAATTGGAGAAGTAACTGCTGCTTTTTTCTAGAACCTGGGCAGAACTGCACTTACAACTCTCCTCAATCCAGCTGCAGATTCTGTGAGTTTGGTTTCTTGATACATCTGGAGAAAGAAAAAAAAACCAATACGTCTTCTATCTCAAAAAATCTATCTTAGAAATTTTGACTCCTCATTGAAACTGCTGAAAGTGATCCTTTTTTACAAACATGGTACTGTTTGGTTCAAACCACAAAGTAGTTCAGGATGACTGCAAAGCTTAGGGAGCATTGTTTTGTTTGTCACAGCACAAGGAGTGTTTTATCACTTGCAGTTACCCCTCTCTTTTATGTGATACTCCCTTGGCCAGTGTGTAGGTGCAAATATTCTTTCACTTCCTGCTTTAAGCAAACACTTCGTGGCAAATTATTTATAAACCATAGCCTCTACCTTCACCCTCTGCTTCCCTTGCAGAAGCAGAGATTCGACTTTGCCCAGTTATCTTTTGCAGTCATCCTTCACTAAACCTCAAGCTTCCAGGACAGCAGGAAGCTTGTGGAAACTGGACTTCTAGAGTACAGCCCTATCGCTACCACTCCCCTAACCTATGAGTTGAAATGATCGGAACACTGGAAAAGCAGGTTAGACCCCAAAGTAATCTAGTGAAGTCTTTCCAAAAAGTGCATTACATAGGGTTGAATTCTAGAGGAATTTTACTTGCGTTACATGCTGGACAGGGGTAAGATGAAGTATCTTTTAAACAGCCACAGAAGATATACAACCACCCCCACAGTTGATAAAACCAAACAGAGCCACGCCACGGGGAGGGAGGGGACTGCTGTTCACCTGCGGTCACACCGGGATCACCCGGGCACTGCTTCCCCACGCCCCAGAGGCAGCAGGTGCTCCGCTGCCGAGCTGCTCCGTGCGGCAGCGCCTCCGGCGCCCTTAAGGCAGCGCCGGCAGGAGGCGAGGGCAGACCCACCGGGGGGATGCGGCGGCGGTGGCGCTGGGCGCTGCTGCTCGGGCCGCTGGCGCTGCTCGCCGCCGCCCTGGCGCTGCGCGGCACCGCCCGCCCCGACCCCGCCGACCACTCTCGCCTCTACCGGGCACTGGAGCTCTCCCCCGGCCGCGGCATCAACTGCTCGGGGGTCGTCCACGGGGACCAGACAGCCATCCAGAACGCGCAGCTCAGCAACCTGGAAGTGGCGAACCGAAACGCTTCGCCTACGCCCGGCGAGTACCTGAACATGACCAGGGACTGCAGAGCCTTCAAGGAGATCCGGCGCTACATCGAGTTCCCGCTCAGCCAGGAGGAGGAGGAGTTCCCCATCGCCTACTCCATGGTGATCCACAACAAAATCGACATGTTCGAGCGGCTCCTGCGGTCTCTCTACGCCCCCCAGAATGTCTACTGCGTCCATGTGGACAGCAAATCCCCGGCCGCCTTCCAGGAGGCCGTGCGGGCCATCGCTGCCTGCTTCCCCAACGTCTTCGTGGCCAGCCGCCTGGAAAGCGTCGTCTACGCCTCCTGGTCCCGGCTGCAGGCCGACCTCAACTGCATGCGGGACCTGCTGCAGAGCCCCGTGCCGTGGCGCTACCTCATCAACACCTGCGGCACCGACTTCCCCATCAAGACCAACGCCGAGACAGTCCGGGCGCTGCAGGTGCTGCAGGGCCGGAACAGCTTGGAGTCGGAGAGCCCCTCAGCCGCCAAGCAGCAGCGCTGGCAGTACCACCACGAGGTGCGGCAGGCCATCTTCCGCACTGCCCAGAAGAAACTGCCCCCGCCCCACGGCTACCCCATGTTCACGGGCAATGCGTACATCGTGGTCACGCGGGACTTCGTGCAGCACATCTTCGAGAACCCCGCAGCACAGAAGTTCCTCGAGTGGTCCAAGGACACCTACAGCCCTGACGAGCACGTCTGGGCCACCCTGAACCGCATGCCGGGCGTCCCAGGGGCCATGCCCCACAACCACAAATTCCAGCTCTCGGACATGAACGCCCTTCCCCGCCTGGTGAAGTGGGAGTACCTGGAGGGTGACATCAGCAAGGGCGCGCCCTACCCGCCCTGCACCGGCCGCCACCAGCGCTCCGTCTGCGTCTACGGGGTGGGCGACGTGCCCTGGATGCTGCAGCAACACCATCTCTTGGCCAACAAGTTCGACCCCGAGATGGACGATGCGGCCGTCCAATGTCTCGAGGAGTACCTGCGCCACAAGGCCCTGTACGGCCGAGGGCTCTGAGGGGGAACCGCGGAGACTCTGGCCAGCACCTGCTGCCTTCCGTGGGCGAGTCCAGCCGACGGCGCCTCGGGAACAGCTAAGAGGGGATCGAGACCGTGTCGTGAGGCGAGACGGGCGCCGGCGCCTCGAGGACAGCGGGAGGGGATCCCCCGGTCCCCTGAGGGGCGCACGCCTCAGCGCGGCCCCGAGGAGAAGCGCCATGGGCGGGGGCGGGGCTGCGGCCCCGCTGAGGGTCAGACGGACGGACGGACGGACGGACAGACGGACGGGGCGGCCCGGCGGAGGGGCAGCCCGCTGTGGAAGGGCGGGAGGCTCAGCCCCGCCATGCTCGGTCCCGCCCTGCCCCTGGGGTCCCCTCAGAGGGCGCGGGAGGGCCGCTCTCCCTCAGAGCGGGTGCAGGAAGCGGGCGGGACGTTTTCCAGTCCCTTCCCAGAGTCTATCCGCAAAGGTGATCCCGGGCTGCCGGCTGGCGACGGGCAGGGCCGGGTCACGGGCCACGCCGCCTCCAGGTCCGGCTAGGGGCAGAGCTGAAGCCATGATTAATTTGCTTTTCCACAGAGCACCTGGCAGCCGCCCGCCCGTTCCTGGCACCCGCAGCGCTGCTGAGCTGAACATCAGGCTGCTGCTTTTGCCTCACTTTAAACTTTGACTATCAAAAGCCATTCGTCGTTAATACCCAACCTTCAATAAAATCCAAGATACTGAAATAGATAGCGCTTCGGTATTCTCTGTTCTCTGAGGAGAATGATTTGCCCTCCTGGGCAGAGCATTATACCATTAACCCTTTAGGCACCCACTTCTCCGTCTGAAACACAGGCAGAGGGATGCACACAACGGTATGCAAACCTACATTTTCTAAGATCTATGTCTCTCTTCTCCCTC
>VWZW01006249.1:2366075-2393111 GCA_013397115.1 Edolisoma coerulescens
TTTTGGTGATATTTCAATACTGTAATTACCATATCCAGTAATGGCCAATGAACAAACCAATCATCCAACACATTGTTTTCTTAAGTTTCTAGAAGCTGAAAGATTTGTGAACGTCTGTATTTCACCCACATGTATTTTTCTCACCTTCTCATATTAAAGCTAGCCACTTTCCATGGATCCAACAGCTTTTCACTACCTGTAATGCTGAGGGATTAATGCTATCGTCTTTATTAAAAAAAAAAAAAAATTCAAGTAACTTTCTGCTAAGTAAACACTTGGCTTTATAGATTTAAGGTCTACAGTGGAGAATTAGCATTATACAAAGAACATCTGAAGCAATTCCATAACACCGGGCTACGTTTAGATGAAGTTATGACTGCAGTCACACAGATCTTTAAAACATTGATTTAAATAGGATGAGAAGATGAAGTAACTGACTCAAGAAAGTGTGTAATTGCAATTTTGTTAGACATTTTAAAGTGAACTTGGTTGTAAAATAGTGATTTTTAAAATGCCATGGTGATTTCACAGCAAACATTATAGACAACAAGTATTGGCAAGAAAAGCTCTCAAACATAAATACCCAATGTATCACTGGGCATTTGTTTATGCAAAAAGAGCAAATAAAGTAATAGGATTACTGATCCTGGGGGAACCGTTTCCAACTTAGGTAAGCAGACATTTGCTAAAGAGATTAAAGCTTTATGCTAACCTGATACTAGCATAAAACTTTTTAAAATGGTTTCAGCAGCAAATTCCACATTAAATAGAAATTATCTCCATGTCTAGTACATCCTTTTAGAATAAACGAAACTTCTCTGATGACTTAGGTTAAGAACTCAAGTCTCCCACCATAGAAGACTGCATTGAACCACTACTGCCTAACCTGATTTTGCTTGTTAGAACTCTTTCACTTACTTTAAATTAATACATATTAGCTCAAAATGGTAGACTAGTGCCAAGGGGTTCACTGGGGGACTGGCATATGTCCAAGTTTCTGGACTGAAGCAGGCAGAGAAGGGTCACTGTTTCTAACTGTGGCAAAGTGTTGTCTTTTTCCCTTGGAAAATGGAGAGAAAATGTGCATATTCTTGGAGAAAAAAAAATCCCCATACTTCTCAGTTCTAAGGAATTGCATCAAAACCAAACCCATGTCCGTAAGAACTAAATTATTTATTTCTCAAGGTGTTTGGGGGGCTTGAAGGAATCCCAGCTTGAAATAGTGGAAGATTATTGAATGATGGGCCTATTATTTTGCAAATGTACCTGTAGAGAAAGATACATACTTACAAGTTACTTACAGACTTGTCAACAGTAATTTTTATCCCCTTTACTCTGTAAATATGTTTAACTTCTTCAGCTGTTTCTTCTCTCAGAAACAAGAAGTATTGCTTGTACACACTATTATAATAACAGTGTTTCATCTATTATTGACAGACACAAAAATGTCACAGATGGAGAGACAGAGACAAGGATTTAGATTGGGGGTGGAAAGTCCCACTTCAGATCTGTTCCATGGTAAGCCTTTTAGCAAAGTCAAAATATTTTTTCTTTTAATGTTACTCACTGCAATTTTTGCCTTTCCTGGTTAGACCTGAAGACAGAGAATCTAAGCATTTATCCAGATTTGAAAGAGCTTGCCCAAAGAATATAAAGGAATCAAGGGAAGGCAACATTCCAAAAAAACAGCTTGGCAACTCACTAGCAGGGACAGCAGTTATCTAACACAGCCTAGGCAGCCCTCCCGTTCAGAGATCATTGCTTTGGATGAAAATGACTGTTCTGGCATTATTACCTGCAGAGGTAAACAACGTGTAAACCTCGACATCCAATTTTCTTGATCCAAAGGAAATTTCCTGTTTCTGATGGTGTTACTACTCAGAATTCCTCTCAGATGATTTGGTTGCAAAAACAAAGGCTATCGTGTGCAAATTTATTTTCAACCCACTTCCTTTTAGTAGTGACCTAATTTCTTCTGAAAGAATGAGCCTACTCCCAAATGCTAAAGGTGAACTAAGACAAAAAGATTCTTACAAAGGAATGTTCTCAGCATATCCTCTTTCAAAGACATTAGAAATGTCGTATTTATGAGTGCAGTCACACGTCAAAGCAGTGATACATCTCCTTACCATTAGAAAAACCATCTGGCAGTAAAAACCACCACTCAACTCTAATACAGAACTTTGCCTCCCAGAGATCTCAAAGGGTCTTACAAAGCTGGCAACAGAGCACAGAGAAATCATGTAACTTAGCACAGTTAATTGCAGAACTGAGAAAATAATGAACTTGGAATAGAGTAGGACCAGCTCTAGCCCAAAGTAGCAGCATCACATCAGATCACCTCCAAAAATAGGTTACACCCCATATGAAATTCATCAGTAAAATCATGGGCTGTCCAACTGGAAGTCACATGAGAAATATTAACTTTGTGTAGTAAAAATTACTTCTGACACTTCTGTCTACAATCGTTAACTAACAACCTGAACTCTATATAAGCCACCAATTGTTTAAGGAGGAAATATGCTGCAAATTTACCTTTCAAGAAGTGCATGGGAGGAAGATGAAACTGTAATTCTGAAATTTAGTAACAGATTTTTCTGGTTTAAACCCGGCTTTAAATTATATTTTATTTCCAAGTGGTTTTCACTTTGTTTTTACAAGAACAACATGAGGTGCATCTGGCTTATTACATACTTAGACAACAGGTCCATGAACAGCTCTTTCTAACTTTAGTTAGGAGAGTCTATTTCCTTCTTGCTTTGCATTTTATACTTTATGTGATCATCTCTGTGATGCTGTATAATACAGAGATGGGTCAATGAAAATTAATTTGGAGGAAAACAGGTAATAAATTCTAAAGAAAAGAAAAGTAAACATGAATGATATGAACAAAATACCAGTGAAGTATTTGCAGTCATGAGTAAAATTGGTTCAGGGAGCAGGATTACGGTGTTCTTGTTCTTCTGCCTTCAACAGCAGTGACCATAAAATGTTAACTAGGCTCTCAGTGAACTAATTTCCACTTCCTTGGAGGATGCAGGTTCTTTTAGCACAAGATGCAAACCAAAATGTTAATATATCTGTGAATTACTACATCCTAAGCCATAATGGCTAATCCTAACAAAGACCACCCTTTGGGTTACAGTGAAGAAAAAGTTCACATCTCCCAGTACAGTCTTACTAAAGTGCTTTGTAACATGCTCTTACTTTCCTCCCCACCCCAAAGTTTTAGACTACAGAAAAGCAAACCCAGGTCAGTAGGACCTTGACTGAAAGCCTGCCCCCTAAGCTGCCAAGATCCTTAAACACAAGTATCTGTGCTTTGAGTAACTCTCCTCTACCTCACTGTGCCTAGTCATCGTGCAAAGGTACATAATGAACTGTTTAAACTTGTCCTCTGGAAATTCATCATAAATTCTTCCTGCTCTGCACTTTAATTCATGCTTCTCTGGTAACATTTGAAGTCAGGTATTGACATCCCTGACTGAGCAAACAGCTTGCATCAGGTAACATCCTGGTTTGCACACCTATGGAATGGACAAAATCCTTTTTCTTGGAAACCATGTTTAAACAGGCAGTCATCCACAACCGGTTCTGTATTGGTGTTTATTCTTGCCTTCACTTTCTTTAAGTTAATTTACTTTCTAAATAGAAACATCCATTCCAGTTCAATGTCAAGGTGCAAAGGTGTATTTTACTTTCTCTCTGCTGCCGAGAAGTGGAAGCAATTGTGATCTTTCTGAAGAAAAACAACAATGAAATAACCAAATAAATGAAGAAGTCCGTAACACTACAGGCAAAGAAGAACGTAATAGGCAGCAGCAAGCGTGCTGATGGTCTAGCAAGTGAAATGATGTGTCTTCCACTGGATATTACAATAAATTAGTATAACAAAAGTGCAGTTGATGCTTTTAGTTTTAAGTTCAGTCTTCAAAGACCACAAAGTACATTAATCCTATGAACTTGGCAGGATTAGCTGAAATTCAAACACAAAAAATAGCAAGTGGCAAGAAAGTTATGGAGAGCAAAGCAACAAAAAGCAGAAGAACATTGGCACCAGATCCTCTTAACCTCCCTTTGCTCCCTGCTCCTTCAGGGAACTGAAACAATCTCCATAGAAGAAGCAGATCCAGGACCTGGAAAACACCATCCCAGAAATATGGTTAAAGCCTGGAGCGACAGGACAAGGAGGAATAACTTCAAACTGAGAGTAGGTTTAGCTAAGAGGAAGAAATTCTTCCCTGTAAGGGTGATGAGACACTAGAACAGGTTGCCCAGAGAAGCTGTGGCTGCCCCATCCCTGGAAGTGCTCAAGGCCAGGTTGGACGGAGCTTGGAGCAACCTGAGATAGTGCAAAGTGTCCCTGCCCATGGCAGGGGGCTGGAATGAGATCATCCTAAAGGTCCTTTCCAACCCTGGCCATTCTATGATTCCAATGCACGCTTAACTGGAACAAAATAAAAGATATAATTACTTGCATTAGGAGAGAGTCCAAAGGCTACACAGAACTCGAGATGGAGAAGTTTGTCTAGAGACAGGAAGAGATTACAAGTAGTTGGAGGTAGGAAGAGCAAATTTTTATACTTCTATGGGTTGAAATCTAGTTTACCACATGATTAGAGAGCAATAAAAGTTTAAACCTAGAAGATTGAGTCGGATGTAGAACAAGAGAAAACCATGGTACAGATACACATTTGCATCCTTTAAGATAAAAACAGACACTTATTGTGCTGTTGAAATAAAAGCAACTGTCTCTTCTTTTGGTTTCAAAAATGGTTACTTACCAATCTGCAGTGTGCAGCAAAGGGCACGTAGCAGAGCTATTTATAGAGAAAGATGCAGTCACCAACAGACAAACATGCTGCCCAGCACCAGCTGCTATGCTTTTGCTGATGTCCTCCTCCATCATTCTGGAACAGCCATTTCTTGCAATACTTAGCAGTGCAACCACACTCGGAACCCTGTAACTGAAAGACTTTTGCATTTGCAACATTTCTCTAAACACACTTAGAAAATTCAGGGAAAATATGGTATGTTAATGCTAGTTTCTAAACAAAGTTTTCCAATGATCACTCTTTCAAAAGTTTTTAAATAAAAGTTTATTACAGAAATTATTTTGAACAAAAAAAGACAACAGTATCTCTTGTAATCTAAAAAAAAGGTAACATTGTATTCATGCCCTATAAAGTGAACTGAAGAAATGCTACAGGTATTTCTTCCACTGTCATTCTGTGATGCTGTCTAGTATGGATTAACTCACATCTGCATCACAAGAATTGAGTATGATCAGTCCCTTTCCATGCTTCTCTCCAGAAAGTGCTGCATATTAACAGAAAATATTGCAGGCAAACCACAGGTCTATTCATTCTGCAGTATTGGAACCAGTGTCTAGGAAAGAAAAGAGAAAGTGAGACTAATACACACCCCCACTGAAAACAGAGAAGCAACAGCATTCTCTAATACCTTTCCCAAGTTCTGAAGCGTTCCCCAAGCATTTTAGAACATGTTCTGTACCGACCCAACTCCCTCCACTGCTCTCAATGCCATGCATGAACTGCTTGTGCTGTTTCCCTTCACTTAGCAACATTGAAAAGAGACAGAACAAAACTCCAGGGTTGTGCACACAGATGCATCAAAAATACTAAAAGCTTTGCTCTAACACACAGTGATCCACAAACCCTTTACTGCAGTCAGTCACAAGCACATCTGGCTATGATCCACTAAAGTGAAAGGCTTTTGCACATCCAGCAGCATAAGCTCTGATGGAGTGTGGGCTATAGCTTGTCATGCATTTTGAAAGAGATGCAAGAATGAGCATGATCTTCATAAAGCAACTGAGAACAATTCTCTGTTCTGAACTTTTGTCAGAATCACCAACTAACAGCAGCGCAGCTTTTGATACACTACCCTTACTGCTTTCTTGTTTTTAGAGCTGTGGAAAAAGTATGTAACTCCAATATGGAGAACGACAAGCCAGTGTTTACTACTGTTCCTTCAACAAGTCAACTTCTTGTGGGAAAAAAAAAATGGTTGTAATGTTAATAGCAACTTCAAGTCAGCCAGTTGTTTAAATCTTATCTGCACAATTTATCAAGAATGAAAACGATTAATACTTGGAAAGTAAGGTTTCCTCCACTAGCTATAATAAGCACACAAAAAACAAGCAGTAAGATTATATGCTTGGCTAATACCAGAAGTTGGGCAAACAATAAATTCTGTCAACTCTTTAGAACTACAACTTGAAGTGACTATTGTAATCGTGCCGGGATCAGGAAGCCATGAAGAACCTGTTTCAGAGGTCTGTGGTGCATTTAAATAAAGCCTTTTCCATGCTCAGTTCCTGCTTTCAGCATCACTCTCCGAGGACGAAACAAGTGGCACCATTTCACACAGCTTTAGCAATACTCTGCCACATTGATGGTTTTGAAAGTTAAAAAGCAGCTTGCCACAAAAGTCACTGAATTACTTTTTCCAGTAAAGAATCTCAAGGAACATGGACAAAGTAATCCAGTCAAGCAGATATGGACTGTAAACTCCCACAAGCAGTGTACACACAGAGGGTCTGTTAGGCAACAAATAAGTCTTATGACTTGCAAATGCAAGCATAAGCTTTTCATGGGCTTGTGTCCTCAACTATCAAATCCAGAGAATGATGCTTAGACACTTTTCTCAGACAATTCCTTCCTCAGACAGCTGAAGCACCCTTCAGATTCAGTAAAACATGGTGCTATACTAACAACCAGGTTAATACTAGAAAACTCACCACCTCTGACTTTCTAACTGCTCTGGTATTACGTACTTCCCAACAACAGGTGCACAGCAGTCCCTAACACAGCTCTACCTCGGTGCTTATGAGCCAGGGAAGCATTAGGCTGGCTTGTTTCATCTCTCATCAGATGTTAAAGGGAATGCAGAGCCCTACTTCTAAGTCATACAATCAATCTGGCTTTAGTAAGACACTTGGTCAAAGCTTTCTAAAAACAACCAAGTCTCGTGTCTCAGCCTATTCATATCATATTTCATACTTACTTTTTCCATCACATGCTACAATTTTCACTTTATCCACTTTCACAAGTTCAGTGACCTCCCTAAATTCGACATCATTCAGTACAAATGTCCATACGTTGTCACAGAACCTGTAAGTGTTCAGAGACCCCTACAAAAAGACAAGAGACATTTTCTATAGGACGCATCTCAAAAGCAACAGAAAATATGATGAGTATCTACTGAACTATGTCCCTTCTAGAACAAGATTTGCTACAAAGCCAATAGTGGACCTGAATGCATACAAACTGGCAAGCAAGCAATTCTGAGGAAAACTGGAGTTTAAATGCCCTCCAGTGGCTGAAATTTTCAAGACCATGTAGTGATGTTACAAGATATCCAAGGTGAGGCTCCTCAGCTAGGCTAAAAAGTTTTACAACTTTTCTAATGTGTACAAAGGATCAGTAGCAGAAAAAATTTCTTAAAGTATTGGCCCAGAAGAAAAATCAGCTACAGCAGTGGTCATAACAAGATGTGAATTCTGCAATTGCTTAAACAAAGTAGTAGCTTCAATAAAAAATGATGACAAAACTGACATATGTGACATAAAGGGGTATCCCTCCTATTTGATGTATTACTGAAAAGGTCAATATGGAAAACTTTTGGCCTTCACTTTTACACATTTTAAATTTATATTCTTGAACTTAAGCTCCAAATAACATTTTTTTATACCACGCTACACATACAAAACAAGTTCAGTGTGCTAGAGAAATCATGCTATTTTTAACATCTCTAAATTGTTTAAAAATCTAACATCTTAGGAGCCCTTATCATTCATGTGTTCTACATAGACTGTAGGGAAGTATTATGACAAAAGTTAACAGGAAGCTGGGTTTTGTGGTTTTTCTTAACATTACATTCAAGCTGACATTTAACAAATTGCTGGCTATCTAACATCAGTTAGGGTGGCTGACTGGGAATCCCCTCCCCCCCCAACTTATTTTTCTATGATACCTACAGAAAATAGCTACAAAATGATCCAGTGAAAGGGTAGATCTAAAACTCTCTAGTCTCTCTTCACATTACTCATGTGGCTGAAAATCTGGCCTCATCTCACTTTTGCTAGGGACAGCTGCGAGAAGCAAAAGTCTCCCTTCTCATCTGCAAGACACTGAGGATGGCAATGTTATCCATCAAAAAAGCATTTCCCTCTTCCTTGTTTCCATCATCTAATTTTTGCATTCATTCAAAAGATCTCTGGCAGAACAAGATAACGAGCCTTACAACTGCATACAGAATATACATGTAAACAGTCATTATCAGAGCCAAAATGGACCTTCTTAAGTTCTTGCTTAGAGCACACAGCTTTTAACGACATTCTGCATCGACACTTAGTTGCTGTATTTCACGTAGAACTTTTAGGATATCATTTCCTTACCCTGAAATTGACTCTGTTCCTGACTCGCTGTGCCAATGCTGCATTTATAGCTTTATCAAACTGAAGTAGCACCTGAAGGGCCAGCTGAGGTGTGATTTGCTGTGACTAAAGTAGTTTCCAAAAACAAACAAACAAAAAACCAAAACAAACAAACAAAAAAGTTTTGAGTTGATTCAAAGTAAACTCAAACATGCAGTAAAAGTTAAAAACATCAAAACAAAGTTCACATGAAGCGGATCTCTAGAAGATCAATCTACAAAAATATGGTTCCTGTATTTATTTCCATTTTTGTATTTAAATTCTGTGCTACACAAAGATCTCTTCTAATAAACATTTACTGGAAATAACCAGAAGAGCAGCAAATTGACTGCAATGTTCCAGCTTAACTTGGCTGTTCATTTACTGGGCCACATGAGATTATGGCACTTAAATAAAACACTTTCCTTCACCCAGAATGTAAAGAAAAAGACACCACAAGTGAATAGAGTACCAAACCCTTATGATTTCAATCAGTAAGTTTCCCAAACCTTGGCAGTAAGTACCCCGATACAGGAACCACAAAGCCGTTCGGATGAAAACCTCTGTCTTTATTAAGCTACTCGCCCAGGCCCCAAGCCCCCAACCTGTATGAGCTCATCCAGACTCTCCTGAAGGCTGTTCCCCAGCGTGGTGTTCCTATACAGCTGATACGCCATGGTTTACTGCGAGGGCCGGGCACGTCCTGGTCATCCACGGCTGCCCGCCTGTGCTGTCCTCGCTCTCATTGAAAACAAACAAAGATAACAATAAAGCCCTCTACGCCCAAAGCCGAGCCTGCCGGGCACCCGCACAGCGGGGCACGCACCGTGGAAGAGGTCACCCCGCAAACACCGCCCGACACTCGGGCGCGCTCCCGGCGGCGGGGCCGCGCAGCCGACAGCCCGGCCCGGCTCCGGCAGCGCTCTGGGAGCCACCCCGGGCGGAGCCACCCCGGGCGGGANCTGGCTCCGGCGGGGCCGGGCCCGCAGCCGCGGCACCGCCCCAGTCAGACACTCGCACCTCGTACAAAGGCCTTTATTGGACACAGCGGCCTCTTCTCCTAATTAAGAAAGACCCCGTAAGTAACAACCGCTAGCACATTCACACACGTGTTTATCACATTACCCCGCGACGCCTTAGAACACAGGAAACAAGCTCATTTAAAAAGAAAGGATCATAATGTTCTTAAGAGGTAGGTGAAGAGTCTTCTACTTACATTTTTTTTATTAAAGGGACAAAGGAAAATAGTCTCATCTGTGAAGAGTGTTACTAGCCCAATTAGGCCAGTTATTATCCATGACTCACAACCTGTGCTTTTGCATGATTACTGCAGCTCCGTTTTGTTAAACACTGCACGTGTTTAACATTAGCACACAATGAAGTTTACAGACACTAATTGACAATGGAATCGTTCTATCTTAACCCTTCAATCTACCATTCAGCCATTAGAGCACCTTACTGCTCAGGCCTTTCTTGTTAATAAAAAGGTTTTGGTAGATGACTACGAAACACACTGCAGAACTGCAGAGCCGCTGGTAGACAAAACATCTGTCCTTCATGAATATTTATTTGTAATTATTAACCTGGAATTCCATGTTATCAATATTAACTAGCAGGTGAGGAAGCTAGAGCAAGGAACATGGTAAGATAAGGACTTTTGGAAAACACTCTTGATAGCTTCTCTTCAGATCATTTTCAATACTAAAAAAAAAATTCATTTGAATCAGAGTAATCTGGGCAGTTCAAATTGCAAAACTGAAAAAAAATCTTAATTGAGCAAAGAATGGCTTTAATTTCACTGATCTCAGTCATGCTTGAAGGGAATGATGAAAAACTAACACGACTGCACCCTCTTCACAAATGCCCTTTTTTCTTGTTAGTTTAATATGGGTAATGAGATGTGCTAAAAGAAACAGTGTCGTTCAACTTAGAATTTTGAAGCTAGGAAAGCTGTAAGATATGTCTTTCAGAATATGAATATTTAAATATTCCTTACATTTCAGAGTGCTACTCTGACTAAAACCTGGTGTCCTTAAAAAGCATAATTAAAGCACTTGTTTCAAGTGTCTCTGACAAGCAGTCAGTGAAACAAATCCTCTAGAGAATGACCTGCATCCACAAGGACTACGTAGGAATTTTCACTGCAAAATCTGTAAGACTTCTGTGGTTACAAAAAGCATGCAAGCTGTTCTCCCTCTCCTCTCTGTTCCTCATACGAGGGTTATCTGAGGGAGACTGGAATGACTTGAGAATTAAAGTCATCTCCAAAGACAACAGCTTTTGAGAAGACATGGATTTAAACCATCTTTCTCGATAGTAAATACTGTATAAATCTGTAGGATACACTGACAAAAACTTGACACTGAAAGAAATATGCCTTTCACCAAAAAACTTTCTACCTTATGACAGATTTAGTTAAGAAAGTACCTATTCACAATGTAGTTCACTATTTTTTAGTTCACTACAGACATTTCAGCAAACAGCATCAGTGAAGCTGACATGACCAGGCACCAATGACACCTTCTCCTCCCCACGACACACTTCGAGGTCATTTCATAAAAGATTCCATTACCACCACGTGTAATCTAACCTTGAAGTCTGACACAATTAACTGCTGAAAGTTTTAAACTGTCATTAGAGCATTTAAGGGTATGATGCAACAAAGTTGCTGAAACATGCTAACAGATAGAGGCTATAATGTCCTAGTTGAGTGCAATTTGGAGTGTAGCTACTGTCTCTCAGTACAACGTTCCTGACAGCAACTGGGACTGTTCTTCACTTTTTTACTGAGAAAAGGAAAAAATATGCCAGACTACATTGTTATGAAGAAGGTTAAATATTATTCTAACTAGTTCTATGCTTCTTGGAATAAAAGTTCTTCATTTCAACATCCTAGAACCTCAGACTTCAATCTGCTTCAGCACTAAATCCTTACACATCCCTTCCCGTTACCTTCCAACAGAACATGGCCCTGCCATATTACACAGATCAAGAGCATTCCAGCAAATCCAGAGTCTACTCACACCAGTTTTTAATGACACTTCCTCCAGAATCTCTTTGCCACTTCTGAATTTACCCTGTTGCAGAAATCAGTTTATGAAATGTCACATCGAGAGGCCACTGGCCCAAACATCTCTATTTCAGTTGTGCACAGCAATAATGAGATAGATAATGACTTATTACTACACATATAAATATATATAAACTAATGAGACCTCCAAATCAAAGGTAAATTAGAGACTAATGAAATCTTTTCTTGACAGGGCTCACCAAATTCTAGCAAAATGACCCTTACTTTTAGAAGGAAGTGCCATCGAAAGGTGAATTCCCTACAATACTGTATCTTATCACAAAGTGATTCAAGTTTTGAAATAATTTTTATTAAAATATGACATTCCAACTTTTTATGTTTTTAAATATTAAAATATATTACATTATATTATA
Organism: Edolisoma coerulescens; assembly: GCA_013397115.1. Lineage (NCBI taxonomy): Eukaryota > Metazoa > Chordata > Aves > Passeriformes > Campephagidae > Edolisoma > Edolisoma coerulescens. The sequence continues at coordinate 2,377,960 of VWZW01006249.1, forward strand.
GATTTCAAAAAAGATAAGTTTGACAAAACATTACCCACAGCTTTGGGACCCCTTTGCTTTTTGTAAACATCCACCTCACCACTAAATGATGAGCTGCAAGAAGTCAGAGGGCAATAATTCTTTAGTACACTTCTTTCTCAAGCTGCATATCTTTAGAGACAGAACAACTGTTGTGCTGTATACTCATTCACAACAACTTATACTAGAGAAATAAACCATTTATAAGCACATACACATTTCCAAAAGAAATCATACTACTGCAGCATGAAACTGTAAAATCCTTGGCCACCAGGAAACTCAATAACCATCCCATCATTTGGTAAATATGGCACATACAGAGGAACGGCTACTCTGTACTGCACTACACACATAGGAAGCAACAGGACATATAGAACTACAGTCCCTCCACTAAGAATATACTTTTACTGAGAATAATCCTTCTATCAGTTAGGAAAAAATGGAAATGAGATAATCAGAATGCATCCTGTTTAGCTTAGGACACATGCAAACCCAGTAAACTCAGGTCTGCACGGTCATACAGACCACACCGTGAAACTATCAGAAGTAAACAGGCTGCAAGTGCCCCATGTACTGACTTGAACTTTACATTAATCTGATTCAACATCAAAATTGAAGCAGGAGATAAGACAGCCCCAAAGAAAGTGCATTTGTGTTCTGCTTTTCAGAGCAAGATCCAAACCTGATGGAATGGATGTGAGGCAACTTGGCATTAGTACTGCCTGTTGTGTGAATACATCCCACACATCAATGTCCTTGAAACTCTGATACAGAAACTACTGCAACAAAAGGACTTAAATCTTGAGATGAAAGTATCTGAACTGCAGACTTAAACTTCCAGAGACATGAGCAATTTTCCCTCACCTGACATCCATATGCTCTCTGAGTCTATACAGATATCACTGGAGACAATGGATTAATTGTTACTTGGTAAGTCTTGACCATGGAATATCTCACAACTGCTATTTATCAGTGTCAGGTAGTAATCTGGTTGAACATAACTTTTTTTTTTAATAAGGTAACTGAGTAACATTAAATATAGTTAAGAAGTGATATTTTTTGGCATTGAGACAAAATTGTGAGCACAATAAACACCAAAAGCAAAGATTTAATATACTTGCTACAACATTATATTGCTCAACTCCTGAATGAATTTATTTGCATACGCCTGCCCTTACATGGAAGCTGCAATGTTTATCAAAAGATTTTACAGACTTTTACAACATATCAACCAGTGCATTACTGTTGTACCAGTAAACCTATAAACACCAGTTATATGTCCAAGAACACCTCTTACAGACAGAGGTTTACCCCCATTGTGGGGAGTGAAAACACCCCAACCTTTAAAACACTTCTTAAAAGTTAAATTAGTGCTGGTATCATGTGCCTAACAGCTTTAGAAATGGATGTTTCATCTACAAGAATGACACAGGTAGCATAAGACTTCTCGTATTTCTGCCCAAAAAATGGTATTGTGGCTAGAATACCTGTGTAACTCCCAAGTTCTACTGAGCATGACCAGGGTTCCTACTAGTGACAACCAAGACTGATCCATGAAGAACTGCAACGACCTCATTTCCTACTGCTAGCTGAGCCAGTCTTGATGTACTGAAGCAGAATCTAAATTCACAACTTTATCTGAAAAAGGTCTGGTATCGTAGCAGTCAGACAGTTCAGCTTTCGTGGCTTAGGCTTAAACCTCGTGGCCAACAAAGCACTACCCACAGATCTGCAGCTCTGCATCCTGAACGAGGGACTGAAAGACACCGAAGCTGAAGCTCACTCTAGTGAGGTAAAGGAGTGAGCTTGTATAAGGTCGGTGAACAAAAATAAGGATCTCTACATTTGTGAAAGCCAAGTTAATGTGATTGTTAATATCCAAACGAGTTTTCACGACAATGAAGAAATGCACTTGACCATTTACAGCAAAACAGATTTATACAATAACAACAAGTAACTTATGGCCTTGTCTACCTGCAAATGAATTCCTTCAGCAGGTACACACAATATATTGCTCAGTCATAAAAATATATATATTATCTCTTTCCTTTAACATTTAGGTATATAAATATTTTACTGAAGAACATGCATCATTTAGATAAACAGTTGCAAGAACATCCTCTGAAAACATAGGGTTCTTTGCCATTTAGCAGTATAAAACGATTACATAAACAGCAATTAAAGTCAAGACAAACCAATACAGCAGTAAGCAGTTCATTGTGTGCTAGTCCAAGCACCTTTTGCAACAGATTATATGATACATACACACAGAGAATGCACTGTAATGGAGCACAAACAGCATCGTTCCATCTGCATATTCTTCAGTCTTGTTTGGACTCCAAACTTACTGTTCACTTTTCTGCTCTTGTTTTCCATTCAGCTCTTGGTCAACTCTGCTTAGCAAAGAAAGCAGTAAAATTAAACTGTGTTAACATAGTTTGATAGCTCATATATTAAGAAAAAACTATTAACCTTAACAGGAAAACATGAAGCTTTTACATGGGAAAAGTTTTAGTAAATAAATATTAAATTAAGGTTTTTATTTAATGTAGTCATGATGTTTGGGTTCTTTTCAATATCTATTTTCATACCTTCCCCTAGAAATTAATTAAAATTGTTAGGAAACCATTTAAATAACTATAGCACTTGAGAGGAAGCATTTAAAAAGTGCAAGTGAAGTTTGACTACAGAAGAAAAAAGCAGGGCCTGTGCTCATAGTAACAAATGCAAGCAGGAACACAAGCTTACAGGTAACATGGCAATACTGGCAAGCACTACCACTCTGATGAGTTCATATGCTGCAGAATAAGCACTGAATTACCTTTAATGTTATAGTAATTAAGCCAAGAAGGTAACAGCACTAGTTCAACAACAAAAAAAAAATCAACAAAAGCGAAGAGGCTCCTTAAGTGCAATACATTTTCTATTATGTTCTAAGACTCTTGCAATTACCCTGGAAAAATTCACCATCATGCTGATAAAAGTGGGTTTGATTTTGTGCCTTATTTTTTAGTATCTGCCTTGGGACCAGCAAACAAAATGCTGCTTTGCAGAAACCAGCAGATGATTGACAGCCCTGCACAAAATGTACTTTTCCTCTTTACATTAAGAACAAGCTACAATCTTGATAACATCTTCTAGCAAATAAGTTGTGCATGGAGGTAAATTAATTTTAAAACCAACAGCAGTTCTAAAGTGAGAGACTAAGGCCAAGTTTGTCCTCTAACAATCTAACATACCTGTCCAGTCTCTCAAACTATAACCAGCCAGTTTGTCAAAATGATAGAAACAATGACAGTTCCTTTAGGCCATGAACCCATAAAAAGGAACTGCTTTCAACCTGATTAAAGGCTCAGTGTCCAATTCTGCCTGTGATCTCTTCTCTATATCTAATTTTCACTGAGGAACATATTACTTTTTACAAAAGTGATGGTAGTTAGGGTAAAGCTATCAACCAGGACACTAAAAAGTGCTTGTTTTACTGGAGATTTTTAAAATTATCACTTAATAGGAATAATTCTTAAAGAATGTTCAACACATCACTAGATTTACATGTGAGCTTTCAGAAATAATTTAAATTCCTTTTACTTCAATGTCAGTGTTCCTCTACCCAATTTAGACAATAAGCCTTCCTTAACAGTTATGCACACAAAGGAAAAGTAATTTAAAAAACCCTGAAGTTAGTAGCAAAATCTTTCAGTACATTTGTTAGTGAGTGAAAAAATAACATATCCATTCAAAAAAATTCATCAGCTGTGGAATAGCTTGAATAGTTAGCAGGAGACTGGAAATTAACAAAATGGAAATCCAGTATTTATTAGGAAGGAACATAGGCACTGCAAATACAAACAGCACTAAAATACTAATTTAGATTGCATCTAATCAAGTTAATAACTAAAAAGGTAGTGAATACCAAAAATACAAGATTCAATATTAGAACTTCTTACAGAGTTGCATCTCTGCTAATGCATAGCTACAGCTTAGCACCTAAATACAGCTCATCTTCAGATATCAATTCCTGTTAGAAACAGTGAAATTTGATTTAACGGGCTCATACAGAAGCACTACTTTTGCCTCTTAAGGACTTCCAGTTGCGAACCCATGCATCCCCTAAGAAGTGAGCATCTCGCATAAAAGTAATAGAAACTATGCACAAATATGTGTCTGAACACCCAGGGTGAGTCCTGACAGATTCCATACTGCCTGCAAGTACAGTACAGTTACTGTCATGCATAAAAAGCTGGGCACTAGTGCATGTTTATATTTACAAATGCTTATTCCTTTATGCAAGCCAATCAACTGGGAGTTAGTTGCAGTGCAAATTGTCTTATCTAGATGCAACCCTAATCAAAATATGCATATACCTTTTCTGTTTCTTTCTAAACTTTTCTTCTTCATACCTTGGTGAGGAAAAGTTTTATTTCAGTAAATATAATATACGAAGGCCAAAATCAACAGAAGCTGCAAACCAGCATTAGTGTCAATACAATTTGGAGAAACTTATTTTGAAATTTTGAAACTGATATAGTTAAGAAAAAAATACATTGTACTTCCAACATTTATTAGCATTAAACAAAAAGCATTAAGATTTAGTTACTATGACATAAACAAATGAATTCAGTGTGACCTCTTGTACAGTGTTATCATTGATTACTAAAATTTAAAGTCTGTATCCATAACAGTTTGAAGCCAGACATAATCCTCCACAGAAATCTGAGAATTAACTCTAAAAGTTAACCAAGTCCAGCCTTTGCAGAACAGTTAAAGGTTCATCAATACAGAGAGGAGTCTTTTAGAACCTGGAACGACAATCCGAATATTCGTAACACATCCGTAAAACCCCAGTCAAAAAAATTCTAAAGACAGCACAAGGCTGCCTCAGCTTTGTCATGTGTTTCACCCCCACCCCAAGAAAACTGTTTTTCTGTCTTACAGAGTTAAATTGTGGAACTGATAGCAGCTGGATGTTTACTGAAATAACCAGCCATCTGCAGGGGGCACGAGGCTTTGTCCAACATGGATGTGCCCTTCTGTGTGCTCAGTGACACTGGGCCACGTCCCCCAGTTTGTGCCCACCTGTTATGATGCAGACAACACAGGGTTTGTGTGTTATACCCTCTAATAGGCCAGTCAATTTGTCATCAGAATTGTTAGTGTTTTCATCTGGTTTTCTTAAGACCCAAGTTTATGGTTTCTACTCTGTTACTGCATCCCCAAATGCTTTTGACAAAACAATCATCATCTTATTTAAGAGCAGAATTGTGCTGATGTTAAAATGGGTATTTGTATCTGGACAGGAAGGGAAGAAAATTACATTGATGCTGTCTTCATTTCCTTACCAAAGTAGTTTAGAACTGCAGTGGGAAGGGATTCAGCATTTTCCCATAGCTGCTTTTCTTTTAAATGAAAACCCAGTCCAAGTGATATTTCAGCACTTAACTTGTTCCACACTTTAATAAAAACACTGAAGACATTATAAATAACTGCAGGATCAACATGCCCAGAATTTCTCACTCACAAGCCAGCTTAGTACACACACTAAGGTGCAGAACAACTGGAATGAGACCTTCTCTCCAGAAGGCTTAATCCACACACCACAACTTATTAATTGCACAAATCTCCACTCTGAAAATCACTATACATTAACATTTTGGCTATCCATGCTACTCCATACCAAACTGCCTTTAGCAATGAGGTCCAACATGGACACTCCTCCTAGAGACAGCAATGATCTCAGTTGAAGTCATGAAGTGCCAAGGGTTACAATCAAACCGAACATTGATTACAACATCCACCAGTCCTAAACCACGATCAGCGTAGAAGATGTTGGAATAATAAAACGTACTGTTTTATGCATTCTGGGATGCCAACGTATTCCATGGGGATGAGTTCAGCTAGTTCTGCCAGGGTAAAGACATACCTAATTTTTTGGCTGAATTTTGAGCTGTGGAAGAACAAATGCAGGGTACAGTTACAACTTAAACGTTTTTCACTAGGTCAATATTAAAACAGTCTTTTAAGTTCAAAACAAACAGTTGTCAGAACTATTTAAGAAAAAGCTTCCAGAGTATTACCTAATAAAAGGTTTTGTAATGGCCAGGAGTGTTCTGATGAACCAGGAAGGATGAACTATGATCAATGATTTCAGATTTTTCCTTAACCTGAAGGATTTAAACAATAGATAATTACTAGAAACAAAAAGGCAGCCTGACCAGGGGTTTTTGAATATATAAGAAGTTTGTTTTTAGAAGCACAACTGTCACATAAACATAGTGTTCTGACATCCCATTATTAGAAGTCAACCTCTATCAGAAGAAAAAATACTACACAACTGTAAAATAAAAACTAAAGATTCAGTATCAATTTGACAAGGAAGTAACGGTCCAAGGAGAAGCTTCTTTGAATCTTTTTACACAACTAATGATGAAGTGCTTCACAAAGAATGCCCCTTATTAACCTGGTATTAATACATTAAGTTGTAAGGGTATTCTACAAGATAATCACTATTCTAAGAATGCTATTTTCACTAAAAAAACCACCGAGAACAACAGCAACAAAAGGCATACACAAACCCCCCAACCAACCAAAAAAATCCACCACACAACACTACCCAGGAATGTTTGTAGCATCATCCTACATTGTCTAGCTTAGGAAGAGGTTTTCAATACACCAATTTCCTTCATCAAATCTTAACCAGAAGGGACCAGACACCACATTAAACAGCAGTTTTTCCTAAATATGTCTATCTCTGAGCATGTGAATATTGTAAGAAAACACTGCAGAGTGTTCTTACCTTCTATCAATTTGCTGGTAGCATTTCCTAAGCCAGCCTAAACTTGGCATTTTTCTCCGTGTTGTTGCACCATTCAGGTAAACTATCATATAGTTCTCTGCTACTAACAGCTCTAAAGTGCCAATCACATACCTGGAGAGACAAGCAAAGAAAACTTTAATATCCACAATCTTCATCTGAAAGCAATTCCTAGTAGTGCTTAAATATATTAAAAATAACAAAAACCCAGAAAGGCAGACGATGACTTACTTAAATAGATTGTCCATTAGGTATCTGTAGTTAGGCTGGCTGCTCTCAGGCATGAAGCAAACAGCAAACACAACAATGGCATTTAACCCATCACCATAATAACCTAAAAACAAAGAAATAAGCAGCAGTAAGTGACAAAGGTGACAATACACTGACTACATTTACACAAATTCAAGTACGTTCAGTAAGCTTTTTCATTATTTACCTTAAAGAGGTTTACAAACATCCATATGGACACATTCATACAATTACAGAAAACCTCAATGTTTCTTTTTCAAGTTTATCTACTTCTAAAGCAACAGCTGAAGCTGATGTCAATCAAACACCATACCTATAACCAACATTTCAGTATAGAACCTCAATATATTTAATAACATCTTATTAAAATTTAGTCAACTTCTCTTTCAACCTAAACTTCACAGACTGTTGGAAACAGTCATGAATTGATTTCTGCCTAAGTAGATCTATAGTTAATGTTTTCAACAGTCTTAAAGCCAAAAAATTAGGTAGCAGTGACACTGTAGGATAGAGTAAATACATCTTATTACACAGGTACATTTTAGTACATGTCACCATGTGTACGTTTTGGAACTTTAGTTTACTAGAGAAAAAATTATTACATCAACCACATCTTAACACTGCAACAAATGAATCACCACAAGTCTTTATACCCAAAGCTCTTCCTCTGCCTCCCCAATTCAACTTAAAGAAGTAGTTGCTCAGCAGTTCCCCTGAGCACGTCACCAATCCTTACCACCATGACTGATAACTTTTTTGTACGGTTCAATTGCCTTCATGTCCACCCTATGGTCCTGTTCTCCAATCCTAAACATTCGCCAGCGTCGACCATCATCCTTCTCCTCTGCCACAGAGTATTCAGCCAGTGATCCTTTCCTAATGACATCAGTAGTTTTTGGTTTTGGAAGATCATCTGCCAAAATTAGAACATGTTGAAGACCCATTATGAATACCATGCACAGTGACAATCAGCTACAACGCAAGTTAACCACTTTGCTATCTGATCTATTTTGGTATTCTTCAGCCAGTCAGGCACACCAGCTGATGTCATGGATACTTTATCAACATACTCATGTTGGCAGTTACCTGTTGACTGTAATTTTCTCTATTACAAGTATGTGAAAAATTTCCATTCATGGAGGAAGCCTAATTAATTGTAGGCTTTCAGAACACAGACGTCAATGAATTTCACCAAAATAGACAAAGTGGTTAACTCCAGTGAGAATTACAGAGGTTGCTTGATCACAGATTTACATGAAGCATGATTTAAAACATTGAGGTACCTTGCAAGCAGACATGCAGGCAGATCTATTGAAAATTAAGTCTAATTCACATGTGTGCAATCAAAATATATGAAATTTATGCTGACAGCAATCTGTAAGACAATTTGTTCCAATGAAATTATGATTCTTGACTTTGTTGCATGGACCTTACCCAAAGCGAGAAAAACCTACTGCAAGTTAGTTGTCTGTTCCCAAGACAAAGCTGTTAATTGAAACTATCCTTCCAGGAAAATGAAGGCAGCAGCATTAAAGGAAGAAAAGACAGAAACCCTTTTCAGCCACTTTTAAAAACAAGACACAAACATCCGGAACATTTCCTTCGCATCACTGCAAAACTAACCCTAAATACAAATTCTTCTTCATTAAAACAATGAAAATCCTTTACAAAGGTAAAATACACAGTCTCTGTTAAGAAAACTTCACCTGCAATATGCCTTTAGCTATTTTAAAAACCAAAACCACTCCCTTATTCTAAAGAGTGTGTCTTTCTCCACAGGTAATATTTCAAATAAAACAGTGAAAAGAGAACTTCCTGTTTATTCAGAAATTAAAATTATTTTATTTTCAGGATAGGAAAATAACAATTGAGTTTACATGTTTATTTATTAGAGACATTCCTAAACTATGAAGTTTACAGATGTTAGAGACTCCAACAATTTCCCCAACACAACAGTTCTTGACTTCCATAAAAGGGCCTTAAAACATCATTAAACTACAAGTTTAAAATTTGTGCTTTAACTCCTACACAAAATGTTTATCTCAAATAAAATTTGTTAGAATCTCCAGGTTTTGCCTACAAGATAAAACACCAATTAATGTCTTCAAACTGAGACCATTACTAGTATGGGTATAGCTAAGTTAATTTCCTATAAAGTCATTGCAGAATTCCTTGACACACAATAGAGGCTCTTCTACTGCCTCCAGTCAATCTGGACATATGCAAACTCTAAGGCTACTGAGCTTTTGCCATTCTCACCACAGGAAGATTTGAGATCAGATGTTACTTAGTATTTTTAAAGATACCATTCAGTCCTCCTTAAATTGCAATTAATCAATTTCTGAGTAGCTAATCTATATCCCTTTGTTTGGCTCCCTCCATTTAAAACTCATTTCTAACACATGTAAAGCACCTTGGGTACTTTTTCCTGTTGGGTGGTTCTTAAAAACTTAACTGCAACAGAGAGGATTTTCCATAACTTCAAGTCTCATAGGTGCCTCTATAGGTGATCTTCACCTAAGTTTATCTGCAGTTACAGCTATTAACTGTTTGCCTGTTTACTGATCACATGAGGTCTGATTTGCTCTTTAGAAAGTCACTGCACCTATTTCTAATTTCAAATCTAATCACTCCCTTTGTATTTCTCCTCTTGTAATACTGAGTCCCAGCTATTTCTTACTAGAGAAACAGCAGACCTGCACATAAAAAAATATTTTAGAGCATCAGACAAAAGGACCAAAACACTCACCTTCCCATTCAAATTCATTGCTGTTTTCTGAAGGAGTATCTACATCATCCAAATCAATCTCTCCACTCTCATCCAAGTCATCAGACAAAACAGATTCCTCACTGGGATCCAAAGTTAAGCTAATATCTGGAGCCATTAGTTTCTTCCTCAATTTGGTTCCATTACCCTCTGTAGCTAAAGAAAGCAAATTATTTATTTTCAGAGCTAAAGCAAGTTTACATAAGCATATTACCAAGACAGAACAGCACAGTCCTTTCTCATAATGCATTATAAATTAATGCCCATAATTTAAACATGCTATCTTTGGAGTAAGACTTTAATAGGGGATGGAAAGAACAGCAGGTAGAAAAGTTCTCAAGTTACCAACTGCACACACACAGCATGGCCAGGGTGGCACACCACCAACCATAATCCCTGCAGAAGAAAAACCTGAAGAGCTGCCACCACCTCAGCCACTACTACCCCTGCCTGCTGCATCCAAGTGTCCCAGGAGCTGTGCCAGATATTACAGTGAATAAATCTTGCAAATAATACAACAGATTCATGTCCCTAGCACTTGCTTTTGTTAGGCTGCAGTAACATCATAACCATCTTTGATAAAACAGAAAATAATATACAAGCTCAAAAAAACCCCAAACTGACAGACAACAGTGAAGACAGAAAATTAAAGAATCTGTTCTGTGAATATACAGAACAGTTCGAGGCACAAGGCAAATACTTGCATGATTTAGACAGCAGTTGAAAGCAGGGAAAAAAAATCAGATTACCAATCCAGCACTGGAAATGCCCCAAAAGTAAAGCAGACAGACAATCTAAAAAAATTTTAAAATGTAAAAAACCCCCAAAACCCCAACCAAAAAACCCCAAAACAAACAAGCCCCCCCCCCCCCCAGGAGCTTTAAAAAAGACATTTAAGTAGGAAGCAGTCAGCTTGACTGGAGTGGAATGTTCTTACCTGCTTCACTTTCTATTGCAGCTGCAGCCAATGCATCAGACTCCACAGGATCATCCTCTGGCAGGGGCCTGGGACACAAAGCAGAAATTATTGTTACAAAACTGCTTTTACATTTTTTTAATGCCATATATTTAGACTTAGGCACTACTAAAAAAAACCACTGTGGGATAGTACTGAACTAACTTCACTTACAGCCTAAGTTCAAGCCTTCAGCAAACAAAACACCAAAGCAGCAGAAAATTCCTTTACAGCATTCAAGTGACCATCCCTTCCTGTGACAAATACCAAAACACTGACTCCTACCAGTGTGTCATCCTTAAGAAAACTTGTCATAGTCTTGCTTGACAAAATTTGACTTGAAATAAATTACAGAAGTAGTTTGGTCATGTTATCATAGAATGCCTCTAAAATCAGCTGATTTGGTTTTTTTTGTAGGCCCAAGCATCAGTAGCAGCCTTAACTTTTAAAGATTTTCCTGAGAAATTTTACTTAATGAAATATTTGGGCCGTGAGACACTGGTAAAAATATGCAAACAATGTAGTTGCAAAATATTATCACAGAAAATAAACAAAGCCAAGCTTACAAATCTTCACTTCAGAAACACTGAAAACTTCAACAGTGGCAATCCTGAAGAAATATGCCACAAAACCTTTTCAAAACTGCTGTATTAATGAAAATCACTTCAAGATCATTACTGAGTATTAGTTCACCAGGAAGACCGAGAGGTAGCTTATTGCTGATGTTATGTGTTTGGTCCAAATTAGTTTAAAAAAGAATTCAAAACCTTGGAAAATCTTCATCTTGCCACTCTTCCTTAAACTCAACCCCTTCCATTCTCCAGCCAACTTGAGTTGCTAACAGAGACTCCTGATCAGGCAGAACCTCTGGTCTTCAGCACAATGGGCTAAAGAGGAGCTGCAGGAACACAACAGAAGGTGTTAGTTCAATACTGTGGGAATTCCCATACTTGCAACACATCCTTTAACTTATCATCAAACGGAGGTATTATGCAGAATAAAAACCAAACAACACAGGGAAAAGTTTCTTGTTTGTTTCCATTTTACTTCTTTTTTCTTTCCAGACAAAACTGCTTATGGAATGGTTTATCACACAATATTTTAGGTTGGAAGGGATTTCATGCAGTCAAGCAGGATCAACCTCTCAGTTGAAATTAAGGCCTTGAGCAACCTGCTCTATCACTTATGATTACACCAGTTCACTCCAAAATGTAACAAACCTGATGTGCCTCTAGATTCTATAGGAGATAATTAATAAGTGTGTATTTTGAGAAAAAAAATCCAGATGGTCAGATCTAAAACACAAGCCATTTAAAAAGAAAAAAACTGAAACAACCCAAACACTTTAAAGATAACTATTTAAGAAAGTGTTTTCAGAGAACTCACCCTGTGATGTGCAAGTAAAGCTGTATTTTTTCAGGTTCACCCATCACCAGCAACAAGGAACCCCCAGTAATAGAACATGATAAACCATTCTGCTGACATAAAAGTCCAAACCAGTTGAAGCTCTTGGCTGTGTTGGCTCTAAAGATTGGCAGAAGCAGGTAAACTTATCAATGAAGATGTTAAGAAAACCAACATTAACCAGAACAAGAAACCAAACAAGAAACCATGGTATTTAGCAAAGAAGCAATCAACACATAACACCAGTAAGTACAAAGTTTGAATGCAACCAATACTGCTTACTAACCCAGAGATATAATTTTTTTTACATGGCTGAAAAACAAATTACACTTACTGTTCTGCAGGATCACCTTTCCTTTCATGACAAATCCAAATTTTTCTTCTCCTGACCTGATTTTAAAGTGTCCTTGCAATGCTTAAAGCTACGCTACACAAGCAGATTATTAAAGAAAAATTAGGTGATCTTCCTGTAAAACTGCAGTACTACAAACTAAACTCTAATGATCTCAATTTAAGGCTATTTTACTGACATTTCCCTGCTTCCCTCACCCAGAAAATTTAAATAAAATTTCTAGAAGGTAGCAACCTAGCTGCTCTTAAGGGCCAGACTCTCCTTGTTTGAGACATTCAGCACCTGCACCTCTCAGCTGTTGCTCTCCAGCAATGTGAAGAAGTTGCCCCAGTGAGTGCCCTCCCAGCTCTCCCTCTTTCTGTTTGTCCTTCCTGATGAAGCACTGTTTGGAAACACAAAGTGTCACCAAGCTGGTGATGCTCTCAGCATACAAGGCATGGATACTCCTGGGTACCAACCTGCTGACTGCAACAGTGAGTTTTAAATACTTGCTCAGAGAGAAGATCCCATTTGGATCAGTAGTAACAGCGAATGTGTGCATAGCTCTCTATGCATATGTTTTGGGACACTGAGATGAAGCCCAAGGAGCTTCCCCAGGGACCCTCAGCAGTCAGGAGAATGCAGTGGTTACCATCAGCACGGAATGAACCAGCTGATGCAAATATGCAGGTGAAAGAAAATCTAAATGGATGACTTCACTCTTAAGGGACAGAAAAGTGGCAGTAAAAACATCCAAACCCACCCCCTGCCAAGCCTGTCACTGTGCTGGTGGCTGTAAGATGCTCCTCTTGAGCTCTCCTGCCCTGCACTCCCTGTACAGCTCCCAGACAGTTTAAAGCAGGGGTTTCCTCCAAGACTTAAACAGTTTTCTTCCCACTTTTGAAGAATACCAAACACCAAGTAACACCTATTAATTTCAAATGGACAGCCTTTCAGTGCAGAAGCAATTCCACCTGCACTTATTTCATTACACTGGGATAAACCTGTTGTACTAAGAAAGCTACTCATGCTGTTATCTAAGCTTAAGGTGCTTTTATGGAACACTCCTCACACTACTTGCAGAATTCTCATCAGCAGCTTCTCATTAAGGGAGATTAGAAAGCAATCATTTGCTAAATACCACACAGGACTACTGAAAACAACTTACAAGGCAAGCTTGGAGTTCAGATAAGACTGAATTTAGGTTTTCAGCATCCTACTTAACACACAGACTATGTAGCCGTTTTGGATGTTTTGACTTCAAGTCTCACCTATAAAAGCACTATTATTTGTCAACTAGAAGAATGAGAAATTAAGAAGGAAGGTTAGAGAAACTCTAACTCAAGAAAGTTAGAAAAGTGATGACTTCAGAGTTATTTTATATTTTACATCAACTAATATAAATGCTTACAAGCAGGCAAAAAAAAAATCTACTTCTGCTTATACAAACCAAAGATGAGTTTAGACTAGTCTTCCCACCACTGCTATTTAAAATAAATACAAAGTTTAACTTTGCGAGACAATTGCAATGTCAAGCATTTTTACTGAATGATGTACCTGATAGGCAAAGAATAGAAAGCTGTCTCCATCTCAAAAAGTCAAAATCAACTTCAAAACAAGGTCAGCCTACATTTTTCCCCCCGCATTTCATCTTCACTGTGTCAACAGGAACATTACCTGAGTGTCAAGGTAATTCCAGGTTCCAGGCATCAAAGAGGTGCCTTTAGGAGTAATTTTCACATTTGATTTTACAGCAAGCCTAAAGCAAGGAACAGACACATTTCCTGGTACACAAGCCCACGTGACATGCAGCTCACTGCAATTTCTAAATGTTTCTATAATTCCAATGGTTTTTAGAACGTGGCCAGATTAGCCATAAATCCAGAACACATTTCCCAAACCTGAAGAGGGACCTCCAGACTTTATCGCTTCCAAGTTTGCAAAATGGGGCAATGCAAGGACTATCGTTAAAAACAAATCAATTGTCTCCTTCTGCTCCCTTCTCTCAGCATCAAAGCACAGAGAAATCAGACAGATAAAAAGGAATATTTCTGAAAACTCTTGCTTCCCTCCCGAGAATATTACTTTAAACTCCACATCCAGAGCAACAGAAGGGTCTGTATTTCTGCACCACTCAGATTAATTCAAAGGTAAACACTAACCTCTCAAAACAATCCCGAACAATTTATACCCTGCCCCGGTATTCGTCTGTGAGGCTTAAATATGCATACAAGTCAACCAGAAATAATCAACCACTATTTAGTGCATTGCATTAGCAGCAGGAAACCAGGAGGAACTAAGACAAAAGGCATCAGAAAGCAACTCCGACTTCCGCGACACGGCTCTGCACTGCGCGTCCGCTACGCCTGCAGCGGAGCAGCCGCGCTGCCCCGGAACCCCGCGGAGCAGGGCAGGGGACGTTCCCCTCGGAGAGTTCCGCCTTCGCAGCTCTTCCCTCTGCGGCGGGAGAGGCGCGGGGGAGCCGCGGGCTCGCCTGAGCGGGGCCGAGGAGCTTCCCGGCCGCGGGGACCCTGCTCGCCGCCACCACCGCCCCGGCCAGGCCACAGCGCTGAGCCCGCCACCCCCTGCGCACCCGCGCCCGGGCCGCGGCCCCGCC
>VWZW01006249.1:2393279-2501406 GCA_013397115.1 Edolisoma coerulescens
GCACGAGCACGCTCTGGGTGAAAACCTTTTCCTGATACCCAGCCCTGCGCTGCCCTGACACGGCTCCAGCCGTTCCCTCGGGCCCTGGTCCTGGTCACAGAGCAGAGGTCAGTGCCTGCCCCTGCGCTGCCCCTCGGGAGGAAGCTGCAGTGAGCTCGCCCCTCAGTCTCCTCCGGGCTGAACAGGCCGAGGGCCCTCGGCCGCTCCTGCTGTGGCCGAGGGACGGCGCCGGGCCGAGGGGCGCTGCCACCGCGGCGGGGACGGGCCATGCACCGAGCAGTCCTCGGCCGGAGGTGATTAACGCTAATTAGCTGCGGCCCCTGCGCACAGCACCGCCCTCCCCCACTGCCCATCCCGCTTGTCGCAGCGCTGTGACCCGAGAGGCCGAGTCCTGGGCCGCCACCCGCGGGACACGGGATGGAGAACGTCAAATCCACTGGTTGAGTTGTGTGTGGAAGGCTGGAGTGCCGTGCCTGGTGCTTCAGGAGCCCGTGTGAAATGAGTGTCAGAAGCACCAGTGGAGCTTCCTGCATGAGGGAAAAGGGCACAGACCATGTCAGCACTACATAGCGGTAGCAGAGTTATCGAGGAAAACCTCGGAATCGCGACATCATTCGCAGCTACAACTTCACCTGTATAAATACAGCATCCAAAATACAGACCTTCATCACAGTAAAATCACGGGAAGGTAGATAGTCTAAATTTTTTTGTCTCTTTCACATATCTAAGAATGGTAATGGTAGTTACTAGGTTTTGGTTAAGGTTTAGAACTAGAATTAAGGTTTTGGCTAAGGTTTAGAACTTGCCACTGACACATTTACGATATACAGACAGCTACCAACTTGATCACAGCTGATCTGTTGCCCGATAGACACAATAGCCACAAAGTTTGTTTTATTGTAGGGTACTAAAGAAACTTGGAATGGATGTGACTGAAATGGAGAAGTATGGAAGGAATTAAAAAGGGATATACGGGTGCAGAAAATGCACGGAGGAAAACATGAGAAAGAGAAATACCCCTAAAGAAGAAAGCAGGCACAACCAACCAGCAAAGAAAAAAAAATTACAAATAACAGGAAAAAAAGCCCAATTATGAACGTAGATTAATTAGAATATTGAAAATATATTCATAGAGAACTAGTATCATGCACAGCAGATGGCCTGAGCCTGTATACATTATCATATACAAGTTACAAATGTAAAGGAAGAACTAGCTTAAGTATAAAGAAGTAACGTTTTAAGAAAAATTAGGTGTCATATTAAATACTTCTAATATTTTTTAAAATGTGCTTCAGTTGCTGATAAACTGAAAAGTGTGTTCAAAATGCACAAATATCATCTGCAGGACACTAACGCCAAACTCAGGTCACAGTGGTCAGCAAAGTAGTGTAATTTCCCATCTCTTACACGGGGTGGCACAAGATAGCTGGAAATCCATCAAGTGTTCAAATGGAACCGAGAAAACAAGCAAACAAGAGGTCAGAGCCAACTACGAAGGAATGTTGAAAAATTCTATTTTTAAACATCAGACAATTGCAAATATAAGTAGTTTCTGACCTGGAAGCTTTACTAAAGAGAGCAGGCTTGAAGGAATAATTGTTGTATGCATTTTGTCCTGTGCGGGGGGGAAAATCAACTGTTACACAATTTTGGGGTCTGATGTAATTGACAATTAACCTTTAAACAGAGATTAGTCGTCAGAAGTAGCAGAATACAAAACATTCCCCTTTTTTATAGTCCTTTCACATTTTACTTATTAGAAAAATATTTTCTAGTAATCTAAAAAAACCCCATCAACTAGATGGGAAGTGCCTCCCTTTCAAGTGGTTCAAGCAACAGCTCAGAAATGGTGGAACATGAAAACATTAATTTGAAAGTCTGTCTCAGTGGGGGTGGATGTAGAGACTGCATTTGTACAGAATTCTTCCTTGCCATTTTCCCTATATGGGAAATCCAAATACTTCTGTGTGGGTTTTTTTGCAACTTTATTTTTCCCTTTTTTGATTGTAAGGTTTTTGGGTTGTAGTTTACCTTGCTTTTGTAGTCCATGCTAATAATTTGGCTCCTGCCTTAGACAAGAGTGATAAAAAATGACAAGATCAACATGTTGCAGAGTAGCTGCTTTCAGATATGTGAACAAGAGGTAGTTAGTGTATAATATTCTGCTTCACTTCTGATATTTCTGTCACCTCCTCTTTAAGCCATTCTGTTGTAATCAGTTGTCCCACTGCAACAGTAGCTGAGTTTCATAGTCTTTGCATATCACGAGGTAAATTATTGGTCTGAAAGTGACCCTCCCCACAGTCTGTGTCCCTGTGTTCTCTCTCCCAGAGCTCCCTGAGCTGCTTCAGATACAGCTCACGCTGGTGTAGTGGATTAGTTCTTAAGCAGACTTCCACTTCACATCCCCTAACACACCCCGTGATGTTTTGTCTCTTTCCATCTCTGAACAAACACATGGTTGTTAAAGCCAAGTTCTAAGTCAGGTCTAAGTGAAGAGCTTGTGTTTGGAATTCAGCTGGAGAATAGAGAGAATGTGCATCCTTCCAAGAGTCAAACCAAGTCCCACACGTTTGCCATTTCAAGGACATAGCTGTTACCTACAGACAATCTATTCATCCTCTCTGTGTATGATTTTCAGGGGTTTTTATCTATTTTTCTCTATCAGAGAGCATCACAATGTTTGTTGGCTACAAACAGCCATACTGGTATGAGAGGAAGCAAGAGCCAGCTTGCTACCCATGAGAAACTTCCTGTCTGTATTTAGAAGGGAGGGGATGTATAATAATAAATTCTATAAACAAAATAATCCATGTTTTTCGTTAGTCTTTAAATGAGATTTCTGTATTGCAAGTGAAAGGTACTAAATACACAACTATTCATACCATATTTGCCAATTTCTATGCCCTCAAGACAAGTGAATACTAATCCTGAATTTCATTTTGACTGAAAACTGGGGGACCTATTAATTGTGGGAATAATGCATAAAAATAAAAGCAATAGATCTCTTGCATCTGTTTCTTCCAGGTAGGTACCACCAGATAATTCCAGTACAGCAGTAGAATTGCAGACAAATGTGTGGTTGTATACCATTCACATTCCAAAATTTGTACTGGGAAGTGTGCCTCTCTCAGAAAAGGGAAATAGATAGGCACAGATAACTTTTGTTTTCTGAGGTTATTTTCTGCATATTTATTTTTGACATGATAAACATTCTTACCTTCCTGTGCCTTATAAAAATGTCTGATCTTTGCTGTTTTCAGTATCAGATTAATGTCTACAATAATGCTGTGTTAATATTATAATTTTTATCATATTGTGGCCTAAATCCAGTATCAATTGTGGATGAATCACTCCAGGAAAATATGTATGCATAATCAAAAAATCTGCAACTTCATTGATATGAAACAGTTGAGTTCTCAATTTGTGTTTCTGTGTGCTCTGATGGTCAGGCTGTTATTCCTATTTGCAAGCAGGATGCATTCAGTTCAGCTCACTTCCAACAGTTCCTGGAAAAAAACACAAAACACATGAAGTATCCTGTTACATGGACAGAAGATATCTTTGCTGGTTGAGCTTGAGGGGAAAACTGGGTACAATTATATATTCTTTTAATTATTCATGACTTGGGTCTGAAATGAATGTGTATACATTTTTCACTTATTCACTTTATAAAATTCAAAACTAAGCCCAGAAGCAGTTTTATTCTTGGCAGCATGACAAGTTCCTTTCCTCAACGAACCAGTCAAAGGAATTGTTCCTCAGAGAGTTTGTCATCCTCACATATCCCAGAGATGCAGGAGGGAAGCTGGCTTTCATTACATCCCTCGTCACACATGTGTGTGTGCTCTCTCTCCTTCTCCCTCTCTGCCTGTGACAACAAGCCCATCTCAGAGGACTCTGTTTATCTCTAGCATGTGGTTTCATTTGTGTAGCTGATTTGCAGTTCATTAATCTAGAAAGCATTGCTCAGTTCTGGTAAGGACATTGTACCCATACAGATTCTGCTTACTCCCCCCTCTATCCCCGATGCAGCACAGTACAGAGAGAGGGATTTTGTGCTGTTTTGCAGAGCAACTACAGCTAAAGCAGCTCAGAAGCCAAAAGCTGATGTAAACACACACCAGGAAATTGTTTTGATCTGGCCTATCAGGCTGCTGGCAATGCACTGTGCTTCCTTGGGAGACATGCAAATTTGTGGGACACAACTTGACATGATTAAGGCAATGCATACAGAATAGGGAATTGCCCTTTGGCAAGAGAATGATGTCAAGAGCCAATGATTCTTTACATTCTTGGCAGTGCAGGTAGGATCATGAAATTAGGGGCCTCTTGGAGATTCATTATAATTTAGGTGTTGGATTGGGTATTTTTTAAACTGTGTTTTTCCAACTTTTATGTGGTATTACTATTAATTCTTTATCTTGCTGGGGAACCTAAGAGCAATGGTCAATTTGTAGTCTTCAAAACCTAAATCTGTATCTGCTGATATTATGACATCTTATGATAGTTGTTGAGTTTGGAGACAACAACAACAACAAAGAGGAGTTAAAATAATGCCACAGGGAAACATCAACTTCTGCTGCTCACTCACAGCAGTGGGGTTCTTCACTTTGAAATTTAATTATCAGAGATACTGACAGTCCTTGTTGACAGACAAGTGCTCAGAGCTCATCCACGTGCCTGAGTGGAGTTGGATTCAGCTTGTGTCAGGGTTAATGAGAAATTACTGATCACTACCTGGGAATTTGGGGGTAAGAATGGCTGAACTTAAGGTGAAAGACTCCATATCCTATTACTACTCCCCTGAGCCAGCCTAGCAAATAGCTAACTGTAATGTCTTAATTAACCATGTGTTAGAATCAACCTTATTGTCCCTTGCAAGCTGTACACATTGCTAATTACATTAGGTAGGCACACAGGAGCACAAGGGAAGCAGGCAGTAGAGCAGCAGAGGGCCAGTTGGGTTTCCCACTGGCCTGTAGAGCAAGGCAAGTCTGGTGGCGCTGGGAAGGTGTTGAAATGGCACCCTCTCACTTAATGCAAACAGGAGAAAGGAAAGCAAAGTCTGTCTGTGCTGGAGAACATTACCCTTCCAACCTCCTGGACAAGGCAGGCCCAGACACAGGAGACTGGCTTGGCCAAACTTAACAGGGGAAAGGAACGCAGGGAAACAAACTCGTAGGAAGAGCAGGAAGTGTGGAGCTGTGACCTGTGACACATGTGCCACACAGAGAGCCTGTGACAGCAGGTTCTGCTGCCCTGAATGCTCCCCAGCCCCAGTGCCAGCACAGCCTTGCTGTGCTGGGTGCACAGTGAGAGGAGAGAGCGAGTGTGCTTGGAGTGTGTTGTGTTCTGCCTGTGAACAGCTGGCACATGATTCTTCAGGGACTTGTACCATCTGGTACAGATGAGAATCTATCATGTTACATAGTGCCTTTATCAGAAATAGGAACTTGGAAGAACATCACAAAGCTGTGATTAGTTTGCTGGTACAAATTTGACTTTTGAACTACCAAACTGCTTCTAAAAATCACATTCTCCGCTTTGTCCAGTACATAGTTGACAAGTATGTGACTTACTAGGTTCTGCTATTTGGATAACTAAAAGTGTGCAATTAAAAAATGTGTAATTTCTTGAGGTTTTTTAGATCTAAAAAAATACAGTCTCAAAGTTCTTTTTAGAGCTAAAATGCTCCAAATTTGTTTTTTGCCATCCTTCTCTTAGCACACAACTTTGACATTTCCTCCACTAATACATGTCATGTTCTTCTTTAAATTAATTTTTAGTTCTCTGCTGCTTTATGTGTTAAGTGCAGTTTTTAGAGGTAATTCCTATCTAAGCTTTCTGCATCAGGCCCTTGTGTCCAAGCTTTTATTCAGGTAGAATACTTGGATTTTATCCTGGCCATTAATTTTAATTTTCAAACAGTATTTTTTGAAGATTAGCTAAATTAAATCATTTTTGCAATTAGTGTCAAATTAATCCATTAATGGAAGGTAGATAACAGCAGAGATGAAGTCTCTTAGATTTTGACAGATACCCTCATTGGGTTTAATGTTTTGTATAATATCTCCTTAAGTGAGGAAAGAGCTCGCCTTGATGACTTCCTTCCTCATGCCCAGGCTGCTGGCCACAGAGAATAATAAAACTCCTTTTCCATTTCTGCATTCTAAGAGGGGGTGCTGTTAACCCTGATTATATTAAAAACCATTTTTGCCTTAATCAGGCAGAAATGGCACTTGTTAGCTGATGATTGCTGAAGTTCCATGGATTGTAACGTACAAAGTCTACCACAAAATATAACAAAACCAAAAAACAAAACAAAACCCACTCAAAAATCCCCCTCAAACTAGATTTCATAGGGATAGGGGGAAAAAAAGTCAGATGATAAATCTAACCAGTGGAAACCTAGGAATAGTAATCTCCAGTAGGCAAACTAGTGGAGAAAAAGAAACTGGAAATGGATTAACAAGACCAGTCATATCAGGATCAATTCCTGGATCAACAAGAGTTGGATCTGAACGAACCTGAAAATCCTAGGAATTTGTCATTTAGACTGACCAAAAGAAAAGAAAGTAAACACACTGGCACTTACATTAGGCTCACCTGTGCCCAAAGTGCTGTAATTTGAGGTACCTGATTCTGAGCAACCCCTCTGCTCTGTCCTGGGATTGAACTCAGCTTCAGTTTCTTCAGTGATTAAATGCTTCCTCCTGACTGCTCAGGGTCCTCAGACACGTTCATTTTCTAAGACAAATTTTGGGGTTTTTTTAGTAGGCAGTGACATTGATGTAATGGTTCATTTATTCTGGCATCATATGGCATCACTTAAAATTAAATGATGAGTTTAAGCCAAAACTTCTTTTTGTGCCTGATCTGGCCTCCCCGAATTCAGTGGCAGTTTTGTTTAAAGTAGTAGCATGTTTAAAATTACTGAGATTCAGGAGTAGACGAATAATTTTTAGAAATTATCTGTTAAGATTAAGAAGACAAGTAAGCAGTTCTGCTTGGCTAAAATTAATTATCATTTTTTACTGCTTTTGGATGAACATTCCTTGTGTACTCCATAAACATACTTTGGGCTCGGTCATACCCTACTACTCTAGCAGAATTCTCAGAGAACATTAGTAGAGCTGGTGACCAAAAACTAATAAAACATAAAACCTCAAGAAACCACTCCACCCCCTCAAACATGACTTGCTGTCATCCCAGGTAAACACCCAAGCTTTGAGGTCCTAGGGTTAAACACACCAGATATACATGGGTAAAATTAAAGAACTGAAGTACTTACGCTGGGAGTTGTAAGGCCTTCAGCAAGCAAACAAGATTTTATCTTTCTGCAGTGTAAGGGCCCCAGTTTGTGCTGCACCTTGGCTGTCAGAGTGCCCCAGCCCAACTGCACCTTTCTGGCAGAGGCTGCCCTCCTCTGAGGTGACACAGGCTGCAGAGCAGAAAGCTGGTTACTTCTCCTCTACCACAGTTTACAGCCTGGCTTACGAGAAGCAGCTGAAAGCTGTGGCAATTTAAACTAAATGACTAAATTATTAGGTTAATGAGTAAAAGCTGTCTTTGCTGGTTCTAGCATGGAAGTAGTAACAGAACAAGTGCTCCTCATAACCCTCCTGGATTGGAGATAATGAATCAAAATCTTTTGGATGCCTTTGAAATTAAGACTGACATGTAGAAAATCTGTGTGTAGTTTTCAGTTCTGCTCTTTCCATGACCTTGGCCAAGGAAGATCACTATCTACTCTCGGGTTCCTTATTACCTCAATTCACAAACAAACCGTGTAAACTAAAAATTCTTCTGTGTAGGATGATGTTAAGCTGTTAGTTTTGCACAGTGACGCCTTGGCTTTCTTTGGAGCTATTTAATGTTACTGTAGTATCAACCAACAATGCCAAACTATTGATTTAGGGATCATTTAAATTCAGTGTTAATGATATTTGTTCAGCTTTAGTCCATGTATGAACCCCACAAATGAGGAATACTCCCAACTCCTTGAAACTCCTTCTGTGAATATCCTCTGGAATATTTAAGCCTTTCAATTTACTTTGTGTTGAGCTGAATGTATGAGCTCTGCAATTAATGACGTCTCTGAGAATGGGGATGTCTCCCTCAAATACTGTTTCTTGTCAAGTTTACACCTAAGTGCTTGCAGAGACATAATTGTGATTTGTGGGTAGTCTGTTCTCTCCCAGACATAGTGTGGATTTCAAATTCTGTAGAAATAGGGCAGATAAGGAATGCTGTTGAAAGTGCAGCATTTTGCAGCCAAGTGTTCACATAGAATATTAAATCAGTTCTACTTCTTGGCTAGAATATTTGGAAGGAGATTTTTCCTGAAAACAGAACTGAAAATCCTTTGCCTCACTGCTATTCACTCTAGGTAAGCAAAAATCAATACAGATTTGGCTAGAGGTGAATTTTGTTAGATTCATGCTCAAGTGAAATGTGAAAAGCACTGTCACGCAGGACAAGGTTGGGGCATCATAAGCACCATAAGAAAATAAAAAGACAGTAGGAGATGCATCTGTTGTGTCCCACAGTCTTGAATTTATCCCCCAAGCATGCAAAAGAATTGAGCAAACCAGAAAGAACCTCATATAACGGAGCAATCTAGAATATTGGCCTCAATTTCCAGTGCATTTACAAACTGCTATTACTAAATATGACTCATCAAGATTAAAAAAGGAAAATAATTTAGTCAGGGCTGTTGTCAAGTCAGTATTTAATGTTACTTTTTGTATTTGCTGTGATAAGCAGTAAAATTTGCACACTCCTTGATAAATCATTGTTTAGCAATGTCTAGAGGGTCCAGTAAATGGTTTGAAATTGCCACAATGTAATAAATGGTTATTTGATAATGAATGAAATTGTTTGAAAATACTGTTAAAATGTCAAGTTTTAACATATAGAACATTAGTCAAAAGGAGTGCAAACATGGAAACCATAGTGACACTATAAATATACTGCAACAAATGCATTTATTTGTACAGGGCAAATAGTAGGTGCTGTATACAAACCAGTATAAATTGATATATGAAGTTAATTTCAATCTGTAAAAGTAATTGCATTGGTTTAACTTATTTAACTCTCCTTACAATAATATTTATAGCAGAGCAAGAAAGTAAAGAAATAAATGATGATAAATAGATAAAATACATAGGAAATGGGAATTGTTTTCCAGTTTAATTATGCTGTCACATAAAATTATCACAGAAATACACTATGCCGACAAGAAGAATACATTAAAATCCCATTATACTGTGCAGAATTGGCTGGTTTGTGTTGCTGTTTATTCCAGAAACAGCTTTTCATCTTTTCGACTACCATGAGAAGTTACACTTTGTAAAAAAAGAAAGTGGTGCAAAAAGGACAGTAAAGACTGTGCCAGGTGATGATCGACCTGTAGGACAAAGGTGAGAGCAAGAATGTCACACCTTTCTCTTCAAGAATAAATGTGACCACCAGCAAAATTTGAAGAAAAAAAAAACCACCCCTTCAAAACAAATAATTTCTCTTTTTTTCCTCAGACACAACTCTAATCAGGGAGTTTTTCATGGCTGTAGCCTCCATGTAACACGCTCACGTACTGTGGTGATGGGGCATTGTTCAAACTGCAGTAAGCAGGACCAACAAGCAAAACGTCATAGTAAAAACCCATTTATTTTCTTCTTCCACACCAGATAGTTGTGGTTTCCAACTGAAACTGAAGTTTACACTATCATTTCTTTTCATGATGCATTAAGGCATGTAGTTTTTATCCTTCTGCTTTCAAACAACAAAATCACAGCCTCACCAGGGCCAGAAAAAATACATGGATTTCTTTGAAGGGGACTTGGTTTTTCTGCTCTTTTTTTTTTTTCAGAACACTTGAAGCTTAGTCACTTGAAAATAGCTATCTGCTACTATGTAGGTGAAGAATACTATAATGCTGTAGTTAATGCTACTGATAGGGCTGCATTATTTTAATCTCTCAATGATATAATAAATCTTGCTGTGTTTTTAAATTTGCAGCTTCCAGATCTGAGTGATTAAGTTGGAATTGGTGCTTTATTTAATTAAAAAAAAAAGTAAATATTGCTCTTTAGGATTCCAGAAAATATCTGGAAAATATGATTCTTCAGAGATTGCAAAGTCAGAGGAAAGATAATTCAGGTTTTTAATAGATCCTTCATTAATTTTTTTAATCTAATTTTTTTAAACATACTGAACCGGAGGCACACTAAATCTTTAGCTTCTGATTGATGAGTTTGATCAATGAGGATAAGCAATACCCTAAGCAGAAAGGAAATCTCTAGAACATGAAATACCTGAGAAGAAACTAGTATGTGCAAAATCCAGAAGATAAGGCAGCTTTCTGGGTAAGATGAGATTTAGGTCATCAAAGATACTCCTAGTACTTGTCCTATCTGTGTAAATTAAATGAATGGACTTGCTCCAAAACTTCATGCCAGCTCCTTAAAATTATGTGTATGCGGCAAGAATGATTTTTTAAAGCTGTCTATCACTATAAAAGAATGGCTATAACTAAAGTAAGCTATCATTAGACTTTGGAAAGGATCATTTATTATACTTCAAAATGGCCTGTTATTTACAGTTCTTATTAAAAAAATTGAACGTGGAATGCATTCAAATTTCAGCAAAGTTGTAATACTGTTAACTTGCCTTCTGACAGTAGCAAATGATATTTTGGCTCACAGGAATGATTTATAGCCTTTACACTACCACATGAGCATTTCAAAAGGACAACATAGATGCACTTTTACACATCTTTTTGGGATGAAGTGCTGTTCAAGCTAATAATCATTAGTAATTAACGTTAGAAGTATCACAGTAATGAACAAGTAACCGTTACAAAGACACACAAAGAATAAACAAAAAGAACTAATTATGTCCATCAGATTGAGCTATCAACTATTTTGCTTTATGCAGCACAATATTTATCATCAAAACCATGCAGAAATACTCCACAATAATGTCCTAAATTCAGAGTTGTCCTGTCAGGGCATTTGCCCTTCCTCCTTAATTATGGCCTCTTGGACTCCAGTGTGTCCTCAGTGGAGTCAGTAGAAGCACAACACAAGCAGAATTCAGAACCTCAGACTGCACATGATACACTCTGAAAATCAGTAGCTTCCAGGAATAAACTGAGGTTTCATTTGAAATTCCATAGTGGCAGTTCTGTGTCTCTTCAATGGCATAACAGAAATAATGCTTATCTTTAAAAGCATTTTCTAAGGTCTGTATTTGTCACCTTCTTATGGCAGGGTATTAATGCTACTTTCCATCATATATTACATGCTTCAGCAAGAGCATCACAGTCCTCTTGTCTCTGAACACATTCCTCAAAACACAAAGAACCAAACAGAGGTAAAAAAACCTGTTTTTCTTGCTAGTTTTTTTCATTTTCTAGAAGATTAAACTACCTATGTAGAGAATCAAGAATTCTGTAAAAGAAAGGAAAGGCACTATGATGGGTTGGGGTATTTTAGTTTTGAAAAATCAGGAAATTCTTAAATGGCAAGTGTTGCTAGAACAGAATAAACAACCCTCCCCAAAAAGTATATTCAGAAGTCAGGTACGGAACTGCATCTGCAAAATTGAGGGACTTGTATTTCCCAAAACAGTCGCTCCACGCTGTCATTAAAGTGGTGTATGGAATTCCTGTATGTTTTTCCAGCATGTACTAAAAGTTGCACTCAGTTCTCCAAGGGCTGTCTGTCCTGGACTTGAAGTGTTCTTACCAAACCTCGGAGAGAGTAAACGAGTCAAGTGAGTCAGCAAGTCTGTCAGTGTGTTGGAAAACTGAGGGGTTTTTACCTGTTGCCTGCGAGTAATTTGGGACATCTCTTTGGTAGATAGGGCCCAAAGTCATCCCATATGAAGGCCTCAACTCAGTGTAATGTTTACTGGAGCACCCAGTCAGGAGCAGAAGGGCCCCAGCTGTGCTCCCACTGCCTGGCCGTGAAGGCCGAGGCAGTGCTGGGAGTGTGCGGGTGGTGCTGTTGGGAAGGCCAGGCAGGTTATGCCCCTTGTTCTATGGATGAGCATTTCCAGCCAGGTCCCTTTGCCAGCCTCTTGTCTCCTGGCTTGTCAGCTGTGCATTGATTCGGGGCAGCTGAGCCACTGACCTAAGCTGTTAAATGGATTCTGGGGGCAGTTCCGCTCTGAGGAATTTTACACACGCCAGGTCCGATTTTCCTTTGAACCGATGGAGCCGTAAACATGAATTGTTCTTTTAGGTTCTGTCTGTTGGAAATTCAATCCACTTTCAAGCTTCAGCCGGACAAATGACTCAGGTAGAGACATTTTGATCATGTGATTTAGCCAAAGTGCAGAAAAAAAAATATTTCCATCCCTGTCTATTTGAAACTTTCACCATTATATACCTATAGACATAGACATGCATTTACATAATATACACATACAGAATATTGCAAATTTTGACAGCTTCACTAGGTCATTTTGTTAGAACAGCAAAGCAGCAAACAGGTTACTAAACAAAAGGATAATCCAGTTTCATTGCTAAATCTAAAGTGAATTTAATGTTTCCTACTACTTGGGAATAACTGGTATCTGAAAATATGAATCTATTATTATTATTGAGCAGGTGACCACTCAGTGCTTAATAGGAACTAGCAATTAGTGTATGTAAATCAACTAAGACAGCAGCATCTCAATGGCTGTTCTGCATAGAGGAATAGTTAATTTGTAGGAGTACACGTTTCCAGCCCGGATTCTAAAAAGTCACGTTTTCTACTGCTGAAAACCTCAATACCTATGACATTTGTTGTGCATTTTATGATTCTTCTTAATGCCCTTGCAAACACATGTAATAAAATGCTAACAAACCATCATCCATTACTTAATTATGTTTATCTAGATGGATAAAGTTGAGGTGGGGGAAGCCTCTGGTAAAAATACTGTTTCCCTTTTGGCAAACAGAAACTACATTCACAGCTTAATTATGCCTTGTAATTCTGTAAGAGAAATCATACTTTGGAGCAGAGTTGATTAAAAAAAATGCAGTGGGTGTGGGGTTTTTGTTTGGTTTTTTGGGTGTTCTTGTTTTGTAATGAGGTTTAAAAAGTAAGTTGACTCACAGTTAAATCCACGTCCCCTCCAGCAGGGGATTTAAATTTTTGTGAAGCTTCGTTGGGAGCTACACGGGGAGCTTCTCTTGAGTGTGATGAAACACTTTCTGTAAGACGAGACAAATATCTCAGAAACTAATGCTGTATTGCCTTCAGAAACTGTGCCTATGGAAAATATCAGAATAATTTGTCTTAATTAAGAGAAATACTTCTATGTTTCAGCAACCAAGCACAAGAAAAATAGAGGTCAGTTTTAGAAAACCACTAAATTCCTACAGATTATTTGTGTGCACTATGATGGCCATGTGATTAAAGACCGCAGTTTACATCTAGTTGTATTTTTCAGCTCTCCATTTGGAATGTTTTAATAGTGTTTTTTCAACGCCAGATCTACACCAACTGCCATGGACCACTAAACATTAAAAGCAAAAATCAGAATTTGTGTCTTGTAGTACAGTTGACTCTTGTTGCAAAGATAGCCTAGGAAGTGATTGCTGAGAATCATCAACCAGCCTTCATAATTTATTCTTCAGCAGTGACTGAAGCATTCAGTGCAGTAAATGTATTAAAACCGGTCACATTGAATTTGTGGAGTAACCCATGGAGATGCCTCCTTTTAATGCTGAAGCTGGCCATCTCCATAGGCGTGAGATAAATCCATACATCAGTCACTGCATTTGCCATGGACAGCTTGGCAAAAGAACATTGGCATTTCTGTCTTGGCTCTAGCCAGCTGTGATTCGATTAACTTCTGTGTTAACTAGCTAACAAATTGCTATCTGCTGTGTGTTTGGAAGTAGAGACTATGAAAAGTTAATAAGTTCTCTTCCTCCCAGAGTATCTTCCAATCTTGGCACAAAGTCTGCCTTAGTTGCATGAACACAAAATTCACATCAACATTTTAAAGGGTGTCTGAACTCTGGGTATGCAGTAATAAAGTACTTTTCCTCCCCCCCACCCCTCCCACCACCATGTGTGAATAAGCTGTAGTTTGTTAAGCCCTGGTAAGAAAAATATGCTTTAGGTACAAGGGTTGAAAATCTGTTCAGTGAAGATATAAGTAGAAAAAGCTTAATCCAGAAACCCATACACAGATCTTGCTAAAATCTCATTTATCAGCCTAAAATGCTGCATTAATCATTTTCGCATGGATTTGAACTTTTACTACCAGATCATTTATGTAAACTTAGTAATTTACTACTTGACCATTTACTTTTAATTTTCTAGGCATTGGTGTAGTTCTCGGGTAGCCTATTATGAAATGTTAAACAATTACATTAGAAGTTTTAACAATTAGATTAGTAGTTGAAGAAATATGTTAGTAGTTCTTGAGGATATCTTTGTGTTGGAAAAGACTATACTTTGAAAAAACAGCTGGAAAAGTTTTTATTTTCTTCTTGAAAAATAATTTGTGAGAAACAAAGCAAATATTTCTTTCCATGGTTCTCTATGGATCACTAGGCCTCAGTGAAGAATCTGTAAGAGAAAAGATGTAATAGTCAATACTGACCAGTCACACCCAAGTAGTTACAGAAAAGGCTGTGACTTGTTTTCTGTCTGATATCATGCCAGCAAAAATCTTGGCATACATGAAAGTACAGTAATTTAAAAGGTGCTTTTAAACACTTTGAAGGATTTGTGTTGCCTTCATGAGAATTTGCTGTATCAGTGAAAAAAAATTGGTACTGATCCCTATCCACATCAAGGAAACTTTTTTTACTTTTCGTTAAATCATTATAAACATGCAGGAGCTTTTAAATTTTTTTTTAAGCTAGAGACATCCTAAATAAGACCTGCGTTTAATATTGGAATTATTTTAATGTGTTTTTAAAAAATTGACAGAAAAACAAGAAAAAAAATTAAATCTGAAAAATGAGCTTTTAGGAGAACTGGTTATGATACTGGGTGGTAACATACATGTAGTTAGAAAAAGATAAATAAAAATAAATCACAAAACATTGACATTAACGATGCCACATATGGACTTAAAGCTTTTGAAACTCAATATAAGGTACACTGCTGCAAAACGCAGAAGCAATTTCATAGCCTTTAAAGCATTGCTACAAGAGAGCCAACTCTCAGCAAGACAGGAAGTATCAAACTCATTACTGATCATATGTTCCCTTCAGATCAGTGCCTTTCCAGACACTGATCAAATATTAACCAGAAGAACAGTCAGAATTGGCCAGTAAAATCTATAATAGAAAATTCAGAGACCTGGAACTTAATGTTTTTTAAACTTGACTAGGAGAGGAAGAAGAGTTAAAATACAGCAATCCCTGACAAACAGTTCAAAAAGAGTTTAAAATGTTTTTCTTTCTCTGAAGGAACTTAATATGTTACATGAGGAAAATACAAAGCTTTAATATGTTAATTTGAAAAGCTGAGCCTGTGTTCCCCAAATTAAGTCGATCTGCAGACATAGCCTACCTTGGTTCAGACATGAGAATGCTAATTAGAGTCACTCGCTAGGAAAGCTCTTAATCACAGCTTACAGTAGTTGATAGCTTGAAATACCTGCCTAAGCCCCTGAAACGGGCCTTACTTGGTGAAAGTTAACATATGATGATTACCTGGAAAGTCTCTGAATAATTTCATGCCTAGTTATAGTTCAGAACATGAACTCTCATTTCTTACTCAGTTTTCACATGTAAAGGATTTCATTTAACTATGGGATTCCTGGAAATAGTTGGAATTTTTCAGTTGATGACATTTGTATCAAGAAGCTTATGAAGCATCATTCAGTGATGTCTGCAGATACCTGTCTAAAAAGGACTGTACAAACCCAGAATATTAGAGCATCTTCTTTAAAAGATAATCAGGTATTAGGAAAAAAAATTTAAAAATTTGTGAATATAGACTAGTTCATACTATCTAAAAGGAAAAAAAGCTTCTTCAATATTTCACAGTCTCATAAAAATTCTCCTAGCAGATTTAAAAGGTAAAATATTGTAAGTTTATACTGACATTGTAATAGTTGTCTCTTAGGACCTGGATCAGCATTTAGTAAATATAAACAGCTGTAGTATGAATATACAGTTTCTGAGTTTAACTTATTCATTGACTGCAACAACGTAAAAAAAACCTGGTGAAACAACATCAACAAAGGTTAGCATTGAAAGCCTGATATACAGTCAATTTATCAACAATACCTGCCTTCAATTCTAGACATTACCTGTTGTTTTTCCACTTTTGGTCTTTACCCAGACCAATTTTCTATTAATTTAATTGATATTTGACAATGTAAACACAAAAGAAAACTTTAGAATCAAGCCATTGCTCTGATAAATCCCACTAAATTAAACTAAAACAGTTTTGTTATTCTAGATCTGGATTAAAGGCTCCTACACCACAGGGCAGGGCAGCTTGATGCTTTAGTTTAACCCTAGGCCTACAGCCATAATTTTGTTGAATTTAAAAATGGACACTGCATTACACTCTAAAACCCAAAGCACATTTTACTTAGGGCGTAAGTACTACATATGGCTTTATCAAATTCTAGTCTAATTGCACTGGTCTTACATGAAATGCATGTAGGCTGTATTTTTACGTTTTCTTACTCTGTGGAATGGTAATGCTGAATAATAGTAAGAGCAGAAGCTGGTATAATGGGAACCTTCTGCTTTTTATAACAATCCAATTTATGTTATAAAAATGCTATTGAGAGACTTAGTGAATTTAATATCTAATGTCAAGCTACAGTAATGAAGGGTGTGATCCAATATTTGCACAGGATATAAAGTCCTTAGCAGTAAGCTTAAGTGAAAACTTAAATATCATTATCAGAAAGAATATGTTAAAAAATATTTGTCTAAGTCTATAGTAAAATTTTAATTCACAGAGCTGTAAGTCTAGAATGTGTCTCTTGGCAAGGTCTTGTCTCAGTCCTTTGCTCCTGAGACAGAGTTCCTGTTATCACCCACATGACTGAAATTTCATCGGCAGAACTTAAAACTCTGCGATTCCCTTACCTTTGAAAGTGATTTATAAGTGAGCAGGGTGAACAGAATAAGGAACAGGGTGAACACAGTGTTGTTTATAAACTGGAATTTTTGATCTTGCCGCAGCTCCACACTAAAGACCAAATCTAAATGGTCACTTCAGGTAGCAGCAAATTTAGAATCAAGGCAGGGGAAAAAAATAATCTGCATTTGAGAGATTTGCACAAAACCTAACAGAGAAAAAATGCCCCATCACTGTCAAATGAATATTCTATCAAAAGTGCAGTCACATTCTGTTCTGTTGAGATTAACTTTACCTGCTGAATGCTGTGAAATTTATTTCAGTGGCCCATGACCACCATATATCAGCATCCGACCCCTATCTATATAAAACAATAAGCATGATCTTAAGGCTGTCTTAAAGGCTGTCTGAGAGATGTATATTTACTGACATATAACCTGACTAAAGCCAAACATCATTACCCCTGTGACTGATTGGAGGGCAGTCATAACTTAACAGTTTTATTTCCCTTCTACAGCTGAGCTCCTTGACCACGCTGGCTGAGCTGACACGGCATTTCAAGTCTTGTTACCAGCTCAGTGGTTCTCTTATCTAGAAAAAAGAAGGGGGGAGAGGTGGGGGTGGTACAGGGAGAGGCTGGGAAAGAAAAAGAAAAGGCTCCTCTTCATTTAGCTTCTCCATCTCGATCATTGCTGATAGGCTATCAATAATTTCAACTTGGTTAAGCAGCTGGCTGAAGGTTAAATAAATTCTGCCTGTTGTTTGCGTGATCATACCTGAATTCAAGAACTTTAATTTGAAGGAAATTTCTTTTTGGTTCCTTCCTTGGGATGTTCTTATAAATCCAAGATGGACTAGAAAAGAAGTTATTTTTGTGGAGAAACACAAGAACAAAATTAAAGTCAGTAGGGCAAAGCAACTATACTTTGAAATCTCTGAAAGGAAATGTAAAGGTATGATAAAGGCTTCATGTATGTATATACACACCCCCCAATTCAGATGAGGACAACAGGAGCAGAGGTCATCAGTAATCTTCCAGTGAAAAGGATTTTGCCCAACTGCTTTAACAGATTGTTAAAATCTAAGAAGAGCTGTCCACTGATTCATGAATGAGTCATGAGTTTAAAAGAAAATAAAGTGGGTGATGCCATTTTGCCTGCACTGGGTTCAATTATCTTGGGCACTACCATTTTGACAGCCAGAGAATTATTTACAGCTTGCACAACTACCTACATGTCTCAGCCAATGTGAGTACTAATGTGCTGTTAATAATGCATTCTGTGGACTCAGCATTCCTCTTACTTGCATCAGCATTATTGTTTATTTAAGTATTTACTTCTTGGGAGTATTCCGGTTCTATTTCAGTAAAGGAACTCCAAGCCCAATATGAATCAAATACACATGCTTTCACATTTAGCTGTAGTAGGGTGATTTTGGAGCAAACACACTCCTTGTTACTGAGACACAAGAAAATGCACAGCGAAATTTGTCTAAAATAATCAGAATAGTTAGTGACTTAAATAGCAGGTGGTGTCCTGTTAAAGGAGAAAGAGAATTATGTTTATGTTTTGAAGACTCATATAGCTGCTTTGTCTCATACAGGTTTAAGTGTACAAGTCTGCTTTTACACAAGAGTTGATTTTTTCCTAATCATATTACCTGCATTTTCAGTAGTTTGCTACTGAAAGGCAGAGAACTGATTTAGAGAGAGGAATCAGATTCAGGTCACAAAACGACTGCCAGAGAACTGGAGAAGGACTTTGGACAAGGACATGGAGAGAGAAGACAAAGGGAAATGGGTTCAAACTGAAAGTGAGCAGGGTTAGAGTAGATACTAGGAGGAAATTCTTCCCTGTGAGGGTGGGTGAGGCACTGGCACAGGTTGCCCAGAGAAGCTGTGGATGTCCCATCTTTGGAAGTGTTCAAGGTCAGGTTGGATGGCACTCTGAGGAACCTGGTCTACTTTCCCTCCTCTGAACTACCATTTCTAGCTGTACAAATTGCATCATGCATGAAACTGTATCTTTTTCAGCCTACACATGCTTACTCACCGAACTCCAGAATTACATAATTTCTGCAATTTGATTTGTTTTACAGCAAGAGAACAGAGCTGGGATTCAGCCTTCTCTGTAAGCTTTCTATAGGGCTTCTCAAACCACCATCTAGATTGTTACCCCCCCTTTTCTTCTCTGAAGGGCAGCATCCCCACGTCACACCAAAGGAGCTTGGAGTCACTGGCTCCTACAAGACAATCTTTTGACCTTAAAGTGAGGGACTTGCAGACATAGTAGTCACCCTAACTCAGATGCAGATTGCCTCCAAAATAGCATTTTATAGCATAGTTTGCCCTCTACCTTAACATTTTGTAGCTCCTCCTTCCCAATCCTACATAATGAAACATTTCAGGGATTACTGACTACGTAGCTGGTGTGCATCATCTGTTTTAAGACAAGGACACTTCTTTGGCTATGTTTTGTCCTCATACTTCTGGGAACTTTAAGAAACAGAAGGAAGAGGATGCCCCTCCTCAAAGAGCTGTGCCAGTTAAACAAATAGAAATCTTAAAGTATTTATCTTATTCTTCCCTCTTTAACAAAAAGCTTGACATGGATATCTTCATTCAAATTACTTATGGTGAGTTAGTCATAGAAGAGTTTGGATTGGAAAGGACACTCATAGATCTAGTCCGACACCCCTCCAAGCACGCTGGGTCATCTTCTACAGGATCAGGTTGCTCAGAGCCCCATCCAATTGACCTTGAATGTTTCCAGGGATGGGGCATCTACCACCTCTCTGGTGAATGTGTTCTGGTTCTTCACCACCCTCATCATAAAGAATTTCTTCCCATATATCGAGACTGAATTGACCCTCTTTTAGTTTAAAACCATTACCCTTAGTAAACTTTAAACTGGGAAAAAATTAATTTCCACTACAAAAATAATTCCTAACTTCAATATAAAACTGCTAGCTTGTTCATCAGTGTCATTAATATATCTGTCAATAGCTAAGAAAATACTGTCCTAATAAAATAGCAGGCTGCAATCAGCTATTAATATAATTCAGTAACTTGGCAAAAGCTGTGAAAGTTGCTCATTAACTCACATATTTTTACAAGTTACAGACCCACGGCAACAATCTCACAACAAGGATATTAACTGAAATAAAGTTATAAAACATTTTATGGAAGCAAAAAGTACACACAATTATGCTTTATTAACAAACTCTTAACCTTAGAAATTTCAGTGTCCATATTCAAAATGCTACTGTTGAGCTAACCCCAGAGCTGGCCTCATTCCTTCTCCAAGTCCAGTGGACTTGTGCCAGGAATGGTTAAAGCAGAAGGATACTCAAAACAATTGAAAGTTTGGAATGTGAAGTAGGTCTATTACCAATTGCCTCTGTTGGTTGCCATGAAGGGAGGGGGAAAGAAAAAAGAGAACAAATGTTGTCACAGTCTTCAAAGTTTCTTAAAAACACAGGTTTGAGTTCTCAGTTCTTTGCAGAGCTTCTGCAAAAGCATCAGGTTTGGGGTTTTTTAAAAGCCTTTAAAGAATTAAAAGCCAAGTTCCATACTGACTAAACATAAATTCATTGTACATGTTATAGGGATGCTGGAATTTCTGTCAGTTTTTAGGGCATTATATATGTGTGTAAATATATATACACTATACATATATATATACTGTATATTTACACACACACACACACACAAATACACACAGAGATGATCAGTATCGGTATTGTCCCATGTGAGCACCTGGCAACAGTGCCTGACTGGAAAAACTACCACTTCCAAAAGAAAGCAATACTGAGCAATGGAACACAAAGGGAACACCTCACTACAACTGCACAACTTACCTGGTTTTTTGGGTTTTCTCCTTTTGGGAAGGCTACTATGGAGCATTGATGGGTTTCTGACACATCAGCCTCTCTCCTGAACTTTCTTACACTCTTGGTCTTTCAAGAAATCCTGTTGATCATAGAATCACAGAATGTTTAAATGTTGGAAGGGACCACACTGGGTCATCTGGTCCAACCTCCCTGTTCAAGGTGTCATCTTGAACACATCCCAGAGCACATGACACAGGGTTGTGTCCAGATGGTTCTGGAATATCTCCCATGAGAGAGGCTCCACTCCCTCTCTGGGCAGCCTGTTCCATTGCTCAGTCACCTGCGCAGTAAAGAAGTTCTTCCTCATGCTCAGGTGGAACTTCCTGTGCATCAGTCCCTTCATCACCTTCTTAGCCTCCACTGGACCCACTCCGGGTGCTCCATTGTCTCTCTGTCCTGAGGAGCCCAGAACTGGACACAGCACTCCAGAGGGGCCTCACCAGGGCTGAGGAGAGGGGCAGGATCACCTCCCTGACCTGCTGGCACTGCTCTTCCTGATGCACCCCAGCATCCCATTGGCCTCCTTGGCTCCCAGGGCACTGCTGGCTCAGGGACAGCTCATTGTCCCACCAGGACCCCTAGGTCCTTCTCTGCAGAGCTGCCTCCCCACGGGTTGGCCCCAGCCTGTGCTGGTGCTGGGGCCATTCCTCCCCAGGTGCAGGACCCTGCACTTACCTTTGTTGAACTTCAGCCAGTTCTTCCCTGCCCATCTCTCCAGCCTGCCCAGGTCCTTCCCAAGGCTGCACAGCTTTCTGGGGGATTGGCTGCTCCTCCCAGCATTGTGTCATCAGCAAACTCCTGGAAGCATTCAGAGAGATTATATTAAATTAGAAAAATGTATTCCTCTAGTATGTTGACCACTTTAAATTTGATGATAGGATAGTTTTCAAATTTCTTTATTTATTACAGATATGACCCACAACTTTAACTTTTTTCTTTTGTTTTTTTAAACATAAAGTATAAAAACTATTTAGCGATACAATTTATTGACATATCTATAGACAGTTTCTCTTTTCTGACTGAATGCCATTTCTTTGGGTTTTGACAGATAAAAAGTTCTAAAGGCAGGAAAAAAACAGTACATTAAATACTTCTTTTATTTCCTCTACCCAAAGGTTTTTTGCCAGAGAAGATGCTCCAATTCTCACCTATCTCAAAATTGCCAATGCATCCTGCAAAATCTCTGCATGTAAAGAAAACTGTTAACCCAGGACACATAAATCAGATTTACTGCAAGAAAGAAGAAACTCTGTTTCTTCATCAAATTCCATTTTTCTCTAACAGTCTCTCAGCTGTGAGTTTGATAATGGCTGCTTGATTCTGCAGTCACTTAACTGGGGAACTTGCTATTCCAAGCCACATTATGTTCATCTGTTCATCTGATGATAGAATTTTTCTCCTTAGGCAACAAATTTGGGGACCAGAATTTATCCAGCAAGAGATTTCATTCCACTGAAGGGTAAATTAAGGTGGATTTGTAATGTCTTTGTTTATCCTAAAAAATTAAATAAATTGAAAGAAGTTGAAAGCAGATTTAATTTAAAAGAAAAGTAAGGCCATTATGTAAACAGCAGCAGATCTCATCCAGAATATGTCACATAAATATCATACTATCAAACAAGAAATGTAAATTATCATACATACTCTATAATTGAAAAGTGTATTATACATTAGTGAAGTCACCCATTTATCTAATCATAATCAGTTCCAATAAAATCTCATTTAGGAAAGTTGAATGTAGTTCAGGGTGGATGGTTATGAGGATATCAGTCATGTGAGTATGCACCGAAACAGTTTTGAAAGATAGTTCGTATACACAGAAATCCAATTATTGCCTACCTCGTCTGGAAGGAACTTCCTCCAAGATGGGCTAAAACTGTGGCATTCAGAACTACTATAAAAGTAGAGCAAGTATACTGAGTAATGACTTTAAATAATGTTTTAAGAAAATTTGTACTCCAACAAGACATTTACAAGAAGTCATTACAAGAATGACATGGTGTTTTAATGTAAGAGATGGTTTAAAAGCAGAGGAAAAACCCTGATACGCCATTTGAAAGCTCTGATGATGTACAACAGCTTGGATCCAAACCTCCCGTGACAGGTTGTAAATCCAGCCTTTCAGTAGGAGAAGTTCTAATTTACCAAACATCTGCAAGTCTGTTAAAACGGTGGTAAAGTGCAACAATTTTCAATCACTGCTGCTCTTCTGCTGTAGCATTTTAGATAAAAAGGTCTCCTGACAGGAGAAATAAGTGGTTTTGTTGAGCTTGTTGACATAAAACCCCACAAAACAGACTAATTTTGCTATTCATAAATTCCAAATGAATTATGGGAACATTGGCTATCCCGATTTCAGTAAAAAAGCTGGTGACTTAATCCAACAGTAAGGTAATCTGAATAAAATGTATGTCACGACTGCAGCAGAAGAAGCAGTTCATGGTGAGTATGGGATTTGGTATCATGAGCCTCTTCTGAAGTTATCATGAATGATTTTTTCTTCTGTTTCTCCATTTGTTGTGCAAAGCTATTCATCTAATCACTTGCATAAATTTATCTTAACCCCTGGATTGTTTATTATACACCTATCACTCTTCCAACATTGGTACCTCAGCTATACTCATTTCATCTCTTCTACGTGCTCCAAAATTCAAACTTTCTAAAGAGCTGGTCTCCACTCCATGGTGAATACATATGTACATATGTACATATGGATGGCAATATTTACATGCAGATATGTTCAAACCGATTTTGAATGGGTCGATAGCATAGAGAATTACAACCCAAATGTCTGCATCGTCTTTGTTAAAATGGATTACAAGAAGGTAGAAAACTTGAGAAAAAGAACATCCATATATCCTCTTGAATTTTTTTGGTACTTACTGTGCTCTGGGTATCAGTATCCACCAGTATCCG
Source organism: Edolisoma coerulescens (assembly GCA_013397115.1). NCBI lineage: Eukaryota > Metazoa > Chordata > Aves > Passeriformes > Campephagidae > Edolisoma > Edolisoma coerulescens. Next base: position 2,417,153 of record VWZW01006249.1, read on the forward strand.
TCAGATACTGCAATTCCACTGTATTTCTTATATTGTGATTTGTTTGTTTCTTCACAAAATCCAGTGGATTCTGAATAAAGGGGCTTCTTTAGAAACCCACGGAGAAAAAAAAGCGCTATTTTAACTATCCTGTTTTTGCAGCTGTAGCTAGCCCTGATTTGCTGTGCTTTGCCTGGCTAGATATGCAACCACACATACATGCAATTTATCCAGTTTTAATAATTCAGAACAGACTAGGGCACTTGGAACATAACCATGATGATCCGCAGGAGCGATCAGGATACCTTATTCCCATTTTTATGTTCTGTTGCAATATTTAAAAGTAGGAGAGAGCTAATTTACAAGCTTATAGGCTGTTTTGTAAGGAAATTACCAGGGAGTTTTCAACCACATGTAGATGGAAACCAGACTGAACATTATACTTGCAAACATTTCATGTTGAAATTGACTCTTGACTAGATATAGGCCATCTCCCCACCTCACTGGACCTCTTCAATTAGATGAGATGTAGACAGCTCCAAAGCTCCATCTGCAGCTCTGTAAGAAGCCACTGAGGTACCACCCATTTCCATTTCTAAGCAGGCTTGTCTGTGACTCGATTGACCTGATCCAAATTGTCTGCTGTGTTCACTCTCCAGCCTTGAGAGCATCTACACTGTGTGACACTGCTGGGAGATGTTCTTTCAGTCCCTCTGCGATCAAGCCCAAGTAAAGCTGAGAAACACTGTGTGCCTTTGTATATCTCCCTTCAGAGATCCATCAGCCACTTCTCTCCCTGTAATCTTGCTGTTTCCTTCTCAGACTGTGGGAACACAGACCAGGGGTGGAGGAATGACATGCTCAGCATTTACAAATACTGCCTACAAACCCTCTGAATTAGCGAGAGCCCCAGGCTGAGCGTATGGAACTGCTGGAGTGAGCCCAGGGAAGGAAGGTGCATTCAAATGACACATTCACCTGGGAAGATGAGTCTTCCTCAGCTCCACTGCATTGAAACATCTCAACCACAATCACATAATTCCCATCACCAAACACAGCACAAAAAGGAGATCTAGCTGATCTCTACAGAAGAAGATGCATTACTGTTCCAGAAAGGCCAAATAGCACAAAGAACTAGATGGGTTCACAACAGGAATTTAAAGAGAAGGTCAAATACTGCAAGCACAAAGGCTTTTACTGCTGAAAAACTATGTCTAGAGAGACTCAAGATGTGAAAAGTTGCCGGAGGAATGCTACACCCAATATTCTGTACCTAGAATTTAATTCCATTCTCTGACTGTCCCAGCCACTTTAAGAGATCAGCTTCACCTCAGCCAGTAAAAAATAGTATTATAAATATACAGGTATGAGGACCATTGTAACAACTCTTGTAACAATATTTTAAAAATCCACTGTTTAATATTTTGGTATTGACCCTGGAAGATTCAGCTGGACAAAAGGTATGAAAGACCTCACTTAAAAATCTGTGGATTTTGTTCACTTTGAGAACTCTAACACCCTCACACTCCCTAGAGAACTTTTTTTTGCAGTCCCAACTGAATGTGTGAAATTTAAAGTGTTTCATTTAAGAAAAATAAATCTACAGCAGAAAAAAATTCTGTAAAGTTATGCAGAAAGCTAAAAACTGCTTACTCTTCTCCTTCCCAGTTCATACCATCTAGCTTAAACCAGCAGTGAACTATTTTGAAATATGCTGGGCTTTAGCCAGCAGTTTAAATGAATATATGTGATTTAGTTCATATTTTCAGGCCTCTTTATTAAATACCTCCCAGTTCCATCTTGCCTAATATTTGATCCAGCAAGTTTAATGACCATTCCTTCATTAAACATTACAAGCTTTTTAAGACCTTGACAGTGCTGCATTTCATCCAATAACCTAGTGCTGCTACAAAGTCAACATTGTGTGCCAAGTTAATCCCTCGTGTCCACTAATTATGTCCAGTGCTGCAGCTTCTTGGGTGAGCCTGAATCGGTGGGGAAGTGCAGGATTTCCAGGCCAATGGATTCGGCACTCCAGCTATATCTCATGTCTTGACACTAGATGTCAGCGAAGGGTAATTGTTGTCTCAATTTAGAGGCCAGCCTAGGTAGCTGCTAGCAACCTCTGTTAATGTTTTATAGCAAAGGTGAAGTATAGCTTAATACAAGCATCTGACATATATTACAATAAAAAAGGATATAGTTGTCTAGTGTTTTTAAAGTCAGTCATAAAAGATGAATAATGATGCAGTTTAAAGCTAAAAGACAGCTGCCAAGCTGAATGGCCATGATGGATGTCTAAACACCCAGTGTAGAGAAAACCTGTTCCCTAGAGACCACCATCCAAAAAATTAATTACTACGATTCAGCATCTTTAAATGTGCCACTTAATATACTGCCACCATAATTAAATTTCCAGCCCTGTGACCTTGAGACCATTTCCTGAGATAATAAATGAGATCAAGGTTTAATCGATGCAGATGCAAGTAGAAACTGTCCGAGGAAGCACAGAACCATCACAACGTAGTCAAGGTCAGGAAAGAAAAACCAAGTGAAGCTGCGAATCAACACTAATTGCTTTCTTATGATAAAAGATGTTTATTTTAATTTGCTTTATTTGCAAACAGATCCATTGTGTACTCTCTGACAGCAGCTTTTAAACTCTAGCCACAGATGAAGTCAGTAGAGGGCATATTTGTCTCCTTGTAGGTAAGCACTTTTTGTAGCAAGTGAAGCCATATTTGGTTGCACACTGAGATCTGATAACCAAGCTCATCACACATCAAACAATACAGAGACAAGAAACAACTGACTGCCTCAGGTACAATCCTTCCTCTCTGGTGCAAGAAACCGAACAAAAAAGAAGAGACTTTGGGTAGTGATATGGAGATGTGAGGGCTATTTTATGTCCTTTTGAAGTCTGAGTGACACAAAGTGTACAGTCTGACTTCTACTGTTGGACTTCACTAAAATGTGAAATCTAATGTCATATGTACATATGCACCATGTCTGATAAATACAGGAATATCTGCATATGTATATAAAACCACCAGAAATATACAACACCACCTAGTAGAGGACCTATTATTTTGACAGAGGTAAATACTATTGGGGCTGTTATCCGCTTAATGAGCTGAAGTGAAAGTCTCTGCAGCTGAGTCAAGTCTCCTTAATTGTATGCTGTTAGAGAAATTAGAACCAGCTGATGATGGGGGCATACACTAAACAAAAAAAATTCTAACTTTTTAAGACAGCCTTGTGTAGGCTTCCTTTCATTCCAACAAGCCTAGAGTGGAAAAAAAGTGTGTTCTGACACCTAAACCCTCAGAACCTGAAAAAGCATAGAAGCCATTAGTCAGAGGACAGAGAGAGGAGAGTGTGAAACAATGCAGACAATACATCTTTAAATAATAGTACTTAGACATATTGTTTTGTAAAATAGGTATTAAACAACAATATCAATTATTGTCAACATTAAATAGATTCAGTTATGACCACTGTAAATTCCAAGGTGAAACTGTATCTGATTTAATAGAAATAACCTCTATAAATACCTCAAGCAAATCAGGGGGCCTGGTGTGATACACAGAACCCCATTAGTGGCAGGGAGCTCTGAAGTCACTCCATACCAGTAAGACCAATGTACAAAAATTTGTTCGAAAACCCAAAGAGGACAAAACAGAACAGTCCAATGACCATCAGGGATTAGGGAGTTCCAGTTCCAGAGGAGCTCCACAGACACGGGGACAGGGGAAATAGCAGGCTGTTGCAATGCAACACCGACTTCACAGAACGTTTCCAGGGATAACTCATCAGGCCCTGAGCACAGGAGTCACAGGACTGTGCCATGCACAAGTCCAGCTGTAGTGGGACTCCTGTGAGTGTGGCTGTGCAAGTGGAGATCCTGAAGATGCACTGAGGATGATTAAGACAATTATTTTCTGGTCAAAATGTACCAACTGCCCCTGAGAAAGGGAAAGTATTGGTAAAACAGCTGTCATTTCAACAAAATGATGCAACTAAACCACCTTGAGGACTCAGTTCAGCCATAGCTCTAAAAGATAAGTAGTAGTAGCCTAGAAAAACAAACAAACAAGCAAATCAACCAAACCCCCAAGGTATTACTGTCTCAGAACAAAGTCTTCTGGGGAATGGAGATAAACAGTAGAATTTGACTTGGCTTAGGCTGAGACAGGACTATACTGAAAAATCAATCCAACATTTGTTGAAACTTTTACTTATTTCATCTTCAGTTGAATACTGTTAAATTTGGATTCAAAATATCTACTGAATTGAACACTTTCAAAATTTCCATGGACTTTTGTCTATGTTCCTGTGTTGGTAGGTCAACTGGGAAATTCCCTCTGCCTGACTTGGAACTTCCTCCTGTCATTCTGTATGTACCAGTAAGACCTTTAGAGAATGAAAGTGAGGGGAAACAAAGTCTTTACTCTTATCTGACAGGCTGGTGCTGTAAATAATGCACTGTTCTAACACCATTCCCAGGAAGTCTCATTGCATGACAAATGCCACAGTCTGCCAACACTGGCAGTTCCCATCTTTTCTTATTGAAAGATCTATTTAGATGCATCAAGACAACCTGAAGGCTACTTCTGATGGGAACAATGGGCAGTTTTAAAGGAGAACAGGCAACATTTCAATTACAAATTTCTATTTTATTTTTAGCCTAATTTGGTCTCTTTGTGATAAACAAGATGTTTTACATATGCCTAGTAGTAATAATTGATAGTTCATGCTTCTGTGTGTTATACTTGTTAAAATATTTGCATTTAAAAGCAAAGTTGGACTTCTAGCTCTAGGCTATGTATGTGTTCTTTCCTAAGGAGTCTCAACTAGAAGAAACATTTTGAATTATAATTGTCTTTCAAATCTCAAATTAAGAGAGACAGAACATTGTTAACCCTTCACTTAGATCACTTATCTATGTGAAAACAAAATGTGATTTAGGAAAATTGTGTAGAGACCTAGTAGATATTCTGGAATCACTTGACTCTCCCTATATTCATTCACAAAGATTAGACAGATGAGTACAGATTACATACACTGTCAAGGGTTGGAAGATCAGGCCTCAGGTAATTACAGCATTAGAACATATGTACTTTATGAGGAGATCAATTTTCCAGTTAAAAGCTTTATAGCGTGATTCAGAGAAGCAAATTACTTGAAACTTTGCAGAAAGTAATAATAGATTATGAAAGAAGGGATCCTGTGTTCCAAACAGCTGCTGAACTACTCACACAAGCTTTTATTACCTTCAAAAAGCTGTGTTGTATAGAATACTTCCTGTGTTGGTCTTGCATCATATGCACTACAGAAATATGAAATACTGATATGCAAATCCACTGTCTTTAACCGAGGCATCTGTAAGAAAGAATATAAAGTTTGAAGGCCAGGATTTTCAAAAGCAACTTGTTGCTTTGGGATGTGCATGGGGAAACATTAATAAGAGTACTCCTCACGAGGCTGAGGAGACAGAAACATCTGTGTCTGCTGCTCCTCCTCCTCAGAGGGAGCGCTCCTCACACTCTTCTCCCCTGCTCCAGCACAGGACCCCTCCCCTAGGACACAGTCCTCCACAAACTTCTCAAACATGAGTCCAATCCCAAGGCTGCAGTTCTTCACATCCTGCTCCAGTGTGGGTCCCCACAGGGCCCCAAGTTCTGCCACCAAACCTGCTCCCGTGTGGGCTCCTCTCCATAGGTCCTAACAGACTAGTCCTGACTTCCCATGGGGTCATGGCCTCCTTCAGGCATCCTCCTGCTCTGACCTGGTGTCCCTCCAGGGGCTGCAGGTGGATCTCTGCTCCACCATGGGCTTCCATGGGCTGCAGGACAATCTTCTCTGGTGGCTGGAGCACCTCCCTCCCTCTCCTTCTCCGCCGAACTCTCTGGTGTCAGCAGAGTTTCTCTCAGATATTCTTACTCCTCTCCCCAGCTGCAGTGGCTGTTGTGCAGGTTTTCCCCTGCTTCTGGAACAAATTATATCCCATCCACTGTTGCTGATGGGCTCAGCCCTGGCCAGCAGCAGATCCATCCTGGCTGGCATTGGCTCTATCAGACACGGGGTAAGCTTCTGGCACCTTCTCACAGAAGCCACTCCTGGAGCCTCCCTCTACCAAAGCCTTGCCACAGAAACCAAATTCGTTGCTAAACCTGACTGAACTCTGCAGCTGCAGTAGAGCTGTCCCTCCCTCTTGCCTCCCACACTTATGCATTCTTTCAACAGATTTTGTGCCAAATCACACCTATTTTAATGTTTCCTGTTTATTTGCTCTTGCTCAGTCAAAAATATCTAGAAAAAAATTAAAATTTGTCTAGAAAAAGAAGTAAGAATGAAATAACAGCTTGACAGTGACAAATTGTCAAGTCCTTACTTCTGTAGCCACAGAAAATCATATTATTTTGTAATATCATTTCAAGGTATACCAGGAAAAAAATAGAGTAGATTAAATTGTTTGCAATGTTATTCTTTGGTCAAGCGAAAGGATACCAGTGTATATATATTAGGTACTTTATCCAGCTGAGGGACTTGCCCAGAGCATCCCAATGAAAAAAATTAAGTTTTAATTAGCTTTGAAATACTTAACTGTCCTTGACAAATATGGGCATCAACATGTTTTGCTGGAATAAGAGATTTTTTATTAATAGATTCCTGTTCCACGTTCTCCACTGAAGATGAGAGAACTAAGTGCTTACAGTGAAACAGTAGGGAGGCTTATTAAATCAATACACATCTGTTAGATAATGGGCTCTAAGTCAAGAATGTTATTCTAAAAACCTCTCAGCAAAATGTTGCTTGTTTGGCACTGTTTTCTTGCAGCTATTCCCTCGTTGAAGGATCCCCTCCGGAGCTGACCATCTATTTTGTAGTGTTCAGTTCCTAACAAGCGTGTCCAAACATCTCTGCCAAATGGGAAGGATTCTCCAAAAATCTCAGACAATATTCTCAATTATGCCAGCAAGTGACAGCAAGAGGCTGTGAAGTTTAAATCTCTTCATCCCGCAACAGAAGGTTAAGGCCTTAAGAACACTAAGTTAGCTAATGGGAGCCAAAAAATCCCCTCTACCAGTTGCAATATACTGGGAACAATTTGTAATGACATCTTGAAATACGACAAAATTAGACACAGATATATTTCAATACACAAATATAAAATATATTAATGTATTAAATATATATTATATGACACATGTTCCTCAATTAAAAATACTTGATTGACATGTCTGTTGGGACATGTGGCCCTTTGTGTGTACGATCAGCATCTCTCAGCTTAGTCAGCAGACACTGTGTTCTTAAGCATTCCACCTCTCTCCTCTAAAGCCTCCCTAGAAAAGTCACTTCCCAGGCTGTGTGTGCACTCTCATCTTTTGTCTGTCTTGCTTATTTTTGCTACAAACTGTGTGAGGCAAAAATTGCCCCTTGCAATACCTATGAACTGCTCAGCATTTTCATTCGGAGTCCCTGGGCACTATTGTAATAAATCCGAGTAAAATAATGTTTACCCAGTCAGAGATGGGTAAACATTTTCCCTTTATCATCCTAAAATAAACATATCTCGATTCTTAGCTAGTGTGTCTATATTGTTTCAGAATGGAACAGTAAAGAAACTTAAAAATTAATATATATTTAATAGATGTAATTGTAATGAATAGGAGCCTATGCAGATGCCAAAGCAAGGTGCTCTGAAAAAATGGTAGGGAATGCAGAGATCAGCTTATGCTTGTGGCACTTTGCTCACCCATGTTATTTCCATGATAAGCATACATTTGGCTGCTTCTGTAATATTTGAATTTGTGTTTTACAGCGTGCAAATGTTTCTTCCCTAGTAGGAAAACATAAATGAAAGATGTACATGTAAGGCTATCATCTACTGACTCACCATGGTAATTCCTCATACAGTGGTTTCAGTGATAGCACTGAGCATGGGCAGAAAAAAATAAGGGATGGCTGATGTTTGCACACTAAACAGTGTGAATCATAACATGATATCAATATTAATCTACCCCTTATAAAATCTTAAGGCCTTTTCATTTAATGAATAAGATGCTGCACAACAATAATCTGTACTTTTCCAAATTAGCCACAAACCATCTGGTTTCTCTCCAATTACTTCATTTTTTTTTAATATCTCTAAATGTTACTGACCTAAAAAAGATTTCATCAAAGGCGGTAGGAAACCTAACCCCTCTAGCAACTATTAAATTGGTCCACTCTGTGTCCTGTGCTGACAAATCATTATACTCCAGAGCCTTACAATCCATGGTAGTATCTCAATTAGGGATAAAGATGAAGCAACAGTGTTCCAAATTCATCCATCCATCTAAATTTATTCTTGAATAAAACAAAAAAAATCAATATACAGTGATCCCTAGTCGGTCATTGCTAAGTTCACCCATAACAAAATACTGTTTCTGCAGTAAACAAATCAAGTGGTTTCAAATCAACAGTTTAAAGTCATGTAAAGTGTCCTGCCTAGGTTTAATGACATTGGAAACAATATAGTCTTTCTTTTGTTTTCTTCCACTTTGCATTATACAAAAGTGTAGCTTTTAATTTAATTTTAATTTTTTAACTTGGTTTTTATTTTAATTTAGAATTTACCTTGGCAAGTACTATGCTTAATGAGTGAGGTCTGGCTCACAGAGGTAACATTCTGAAATTCAGGATATCCAGAAAACAATAGTGAAATGACTGAAAAATACATCTGCTGATGTATTACGTTTTTGTTAACCAACCATCCTAGTCTAGAGACAAGAGTCCAGCTTGGCCCTTCCATCTCCAATGCTAAAGCTATTCCCAAACATGTCATAAGGACCACGAAATTTATTACCTTTGGCACTAAAACACCAATATAATGTGCCAACTGTTCAAGAGATTTCAAGTAAATTTGGAAGTGAAATGAGATTTTTTTTTTTTTTTTTGTCTTTTAATAGGCAAACGCGCATATGGCTGAGCCATGCTGTCTAATGCTGAACAAGAATGCCCAAACAGTAGTAACTATTCTACTTTTGGTGGATCTTTTAAACTCTAAATTTCAGTATGCTGCAAGTAGGCTCTTGTGTCAGCAGAAGCTATTGTGGAGGAATGGAGCATTGTTTGTGCCAATTCTGTAACTTCAATATCCTGATTTTAGAAATCCAGCCTATCAGAGGCAGCAGCCACTAAATGGCTGCAATTACATCATCCTCAATTAAGAAAAATAAGCAAGCCCATTTCTTCTCAGAACAGTACTTCAGTTGACTCTAACTAAAAGAAGAAAGAGAGGCAAAAAAAGGCACAATTGCAGTGGGAGCTGTTCCATCTGAGCAGGGAGTCTCTGTGGAGGTATAACGAGCACGTCCAACCTACTACACCTTTTCTGGTGTGTGGTGTCACTGGTACAACAGCACTTTTTTACCTTGTGGAACAATTCAGAGGATGTTAAATACAGCTGTGTTTCACTACTGAATCATTTGGTACCTGCTGGAACAGTCAGAAAGATATCTGGAAGTCTTTTTACACTCCCTTTTATTAGAGGATGTGAACTTAGACTACAAGAAATTCTCCTTTAGGTAATAAACATTCCAGTTTGTGTTTGGGTTACTGTGAGCCAACCAGTGGAAAGCTACTTGCAATGACAGCTTTTCCACACTGCTTTGGCATCATCATCCCCCACTTGACTAGACTAAAACAATCATGATTTTAAACACAGAGTCACTCCCTGGGTGGGTTCCATAGGCAAATAGATCCCATAACTCCCTGGGTACTTTGAACTTGTTGAGATGCTCAATATATTTACCAGACTTAGATTCTGTTTTAGTGAATCTTGAGAGAATGCTGAAGATACCTTAAAGATTTTATAGCTTCCTGAACTCAGATGCTTATAATAAAGTCTGTAATTCACCTATTTCTCCTTATCTTACGGATACCTCAATGACCATGACTATTGCAAATTAAATTTGAAACAGTCAATAGTCTGTCATCCCATAGTGGGAATTTCTTGTTTATGTTTTACCAGTATCTTCAATTTGGTACATTTCTTTTTTCAAAGAACTTAGCAGATCCCACGCACACACTAACTTCAGTAGCAGACCAAGTGCTGATCTAATTACTAACTAATCTGATCTAATTACTGACAAGTTGCCAATCTAGGAAGGTTAGGTAACCGTAGGTTTAGTTATTTCCACTGGCTCTATCCTTTTGAAATACAACAGAGGTTGACAGAAAACATTATGTTTAGGTCAGATTCCAATATCAAAGTGCAGCTAGCTGCCCATATCCCCCATCCAGTGGGCATTTCATGCATTTCAAGCCATGATTATTTTTATGCACCACACACAGACCATTCTGTTAGCTTGGCACACCCAAAAGGGGACCACTAAAATTATATGCCACGGTGGGCAAGGAAGGAAAATGTTTAGCTTCAGAAAAGGAGTACTCTAGTTGATAGACAAAATTTAATTAATTCATCTTGCTGTTTCAAAGTAAAGTACAAGCCAGATAAAGACATGAATGCTGACAGTTCGTCCAGGGGGGGACCATGCAGCTTTAACGGTTTACTGCAGCTTTACAGTTATCTTAAGACGTGGTTGCTGTTGCTATGTTGTTACTTGTTCACTTAAAAGATATAGTTTTAATACTAGAATTTTTATTCTGAATAAGCTTTTTTCAGTCAATGCAGTGTCCTATGTATTGGTGGGTCAAAATTCATAACAAATTTTGAGTTATCTTCCTAATAGATCTGTACAATGAAATGCTACATCGTATTCCAGTGCTATGTAAGAGGGAGTGTTATGAGGCAGCAGTTCTTTGGGTAAGTGGGTTTTTGATTGTAAGATCATTAAGCTGTTTTTGCCCCTCTGCAGTTCAGAACTAATTCTTCTAATAGTAACACCAGTTTTGCTATCAATATGGGAGCAGTGAATATTTACACTGTGGGTGTAAGGTACTGTAAACAGATTTCTAGCATACCTCTCACCAACTTCAAAGGCCTTTGAAGCAGCCCTGATTCTGACTACCAAAAGCCATGTGAATTACATCACTGTCTGTAGGGGAACAGCGTGATACCTACTGTGAAATGAATATTCCTACATATCAATCTTTCTTAAATTTAGTATTTTATTATGACCCATGACTTAATTCACCTTCTGTACTGCTCTGTTTGATTATAATTTTATCTATTAATCATGTTAATCCAATAGATTCTGACTTAATCAAATGCAAGTCAATTACTTCGTCAAATTATATTTTTAATGAAAGACATTTTTTAAGGTTGAATACCAATTAGGGATGTGTTAGAGAAGTGTGGACAGCTGTAGACCACGGGAACATTTGACTCTCCCCTGAGAAGGTAATTTTCATATCCACTTGCAGGTCAAGTAGTTTGAAGAACACTTCTGAACAGACACTGAACTAACAGCAGGTAGTTGTGCCTATGCACCCACTTAAAAAAATACCTGCATGCCTGCATGCTGTCTGATCCCAGGAAGAGATTAGGCTGGGCAAACTTTGAAGAAGAGGTCATGACTTGCCACATGAGAATTAAAATTAAGAGGAAGACTGCACTCTATAGCTCTAACTTGGGGAGGTTTGCTTGCTTCTGATACACTAACTAGCCTAACAAGTGTATGCAATGTCACCAGTCCAACACACAGGATACCAAATGGCGCCATGAAGTTACACAATGTACTTACCTTGGCACGAGAAGGTCATCCTTAATGTTTGGAGATGTTTGTAAAGCTGCCTCAGGTACCTGTGCTTGTACCTCTTTGGAAGGACAGGAGTGTGAAAGTGCAGAGAACTGAGCAACTTAGGGATAAAATATCCTGACTTCATTGAGGGCAAAGTATTCAGCTCCTAGTCTTGTTTTCATTAGTGATCCACTACAATTTTTCTTCTAAATCTGACCAGTTTTCAGCTTTTTTTTCCCCCCATTTTTTTGTTGGTTTCGTTTTCCAGGTGAGGCACTTGATAAACTTCACTAGAGCTTGAATTAGACCGTGGCTAGTATCAAACCTCCTAGGCTCCAAAACAGTAACATGAGTGATTGCAGGAGGTTGGCAGGAAGGAAGGACCAGCTTCACACTTTTTCCTCTCTACTCTACATCTCAGTTTTCCTTCTTACTGGGATGTGTCAAGCTGATCCTTGGTCCCGTCTTAAAATATTCTGGTTTTCAATACAAGCATTTGATACAGCATGCGATTATTTCTGTTGTTGAAATGGAGGAGGTCCCTTCACTAAGGTCATTCAACACAGTGAGCTTTTAAATGGCATTTTGTAGGTCCTAAGGAATTTTCTTTCTAGGATGAAATTTAAATATTTTGGCTTCAATATTTATGTTACACAGCAGACCAGAAGGGAGCCTTACTGGAGAGTGGGGCTGCTTATATCCTTCTAATTATATACAGAGTACATGGAAGGCAACAGCTTTCCAAACTTTGAATTTGCATAGCAAGACAAACATTAGGAATGTAGAGGACTTGGTCTAATATTGAGAATACTGAGTGACATAAAATACAAAATACATTTCGTCTGCAGATACATTGCAAACACAAAGAGGAATATTTCAAGGAAACTAACCTTTATCACTTAAATTTGGCCTTGCACATTATTTTACTGACAAATACCTTACTAAAGAATTATTCTCTTATTATATTACTAATCTCCAGTTTGAAGTAAATGAGCAAATCTATACACATTGATTGGTATGGCTTTCCTGCACCAACTCTGCAGTCATTTTTAAAACATAATGTCCATTTAATTACTGTGATTAGAATTAAAATAATTTGATTTACAAAACTGTTTTAATATTCTAAATTCTTTTACATAAAAAATTGAATAGTTTTAATTTGCTGTTAATTGAATTTCAATAAGTATTAAGTAATAGAGACACTTGGGGCTTTTAAAAGAAATTATGCCAGTCAGCCACAGCTCAAGTTTTCTCACAAAACTGATTGATGGCATGGAACATAGTAAACAATCTATTTTCTAGCTCCTAACAGCTCCATGATGTCCTTGTTTCTTATAGAAACAGGACTGCCAATCCAATATTGACAAAGCATCACCAGGCTGGAGCCGAGCTGACCTCACATCTCCATTTTTCTTTCTGGGCGTGTAAACCTTGCGCTGCAGCTCAGGAACAGCCAGCCCAGAGCTGGTCTGTCAGAAAGCCAAAGCTCTCAGGGCCCCTCAGAACACCAGACTTGCACTGACTGGATAAAAAAGTCACTTAAAAATGAAACTGGTTTGGGTCACTGTTCGGGTGCCAGAAGGACTGTGAAAGCCAGGTGTTCTCCTTATACTGTACACACTTTTCTGGATTTGGACCGAAACGCACAAGATGTTGGTTATGCACAAGACGCTGGTTACCAAAGCACTCCCAGGAACTATTTGTCATCTGTTGGACACTGTGAGAGGAACCATAAAACCTGGCAAGCTTTGCAAAATTTCTGAACAAAAATATTTCCTTTCTCAAAGTTCCAAGCAATCAAAGAACCCTTATGGCCCAGGACTAAATACCAAATCATGGTTAACACAAAGTAGGACAAAATTGAACTATCCAAAACATCTGCAATTAACTTCAGGATTCTATAAAATCTAAATATCGAAAATCTATTTGTGGAGGTTACACAAACTCATCATCTGAAAATACACATATGAAAGAAATTAAGTAAAAAATGCTGTATATACATTAAATCACTGAATCACTATGTTTTGGAGAAGGGTGTTCTGTACAGCAAAGCCTCATGGAGCTTCCCTTCAAAGAAAACTAAATCTGTAAATATTCTTCAGCTCAGTATCACAGCAATTTTTGTTTATTTTGCAAGTGTACATCACATCACAGTGGTTCAGTCCTTTGCCAGAACTACTGACTGTTCAACCACAATTAGATGCTTTTTGAAGCAGTAACGACTGATTTAACTGAAGATTACCATGCACTTATATTTTTACATCATAAATTATGTGGAATAGATTTATATAGAAAATAAAGACTGTTACAGTATATAATTAACACCAAAATATTCTCAAAGCTTAACTGTCCAACACAGTTACAAAAAAAAAAAAAATTATGTTTTACTTAGCCATGTAAGTGCTGTTAGAACTGGGGACAAATTTCTGTAGGGCTGTCACATATCAAATCCACACCAAATTCCTATTTTCTTAATCTGTTTTTAGTTCTGATGAACATTCCACCCTACTCGCACCCCCCAAGATCTTAATGATTATATTCTTCTTCCTGGAAGCCTTTTTGTCATCAGTTACAGTGGCTGAAGAGTGTTGGCATCTGTCTGGGACCTTGCAGTTTTAGCAGGCGTGGGATGAAGCAACTTTGATACTCAGTGCTGCAAAACTCACAGCCATACTTCTTCATCCTTCTGTTCACCCATTATCCTGGATTTTTCACAGTTCTAAATTTGTTCTAGTTTATACAGCTCTAGGATTTTTCCCACCTTTCCCCCTTCCAACATCCTTTTGTTTTAGGGATGTGCAGCCAGTTGATATTTCAGGTGATTGGTACACATGAAAAATGAAGAGTCTGCTTAAATATTGCCTATTAGTACTGCAGTACTTGAAGTCTCCCCAAATGATCCCTACTCTCATTTACAGGACCTAGTTAATTTTCCCCTCAACGCTTTCAACAGAAAGACATCTCTAAATTTGAATGAACCATCTCAAGCTCATCCCAGGCTGATTACTGGGCTTGCATTAAAATCCTAAAGTAGTTTCCCTTCACAAGTAACAGCCACGCAGCAAAACCTCACCTGTGCTTGCTCCCTGGAGCTGGTCCTTGCTGCCCTTCCAAATGACATCTGGGTGAATTTCTCTGGCACAAAAGGATGCTTCCATCCCTCTTTAACCCTGGCTGGAGATAATTAAACTGCACCATTCTCTTGAGCCCAGGGCAATTTAGCACAAGAGTTTTGCATTTCCATCCGGACCTACTGGAGGAGCCAAGTGCCTGACTAATTTTGTGCATGTCAGTACATGAATGTCTGAGCAGTTCCACTTACAACAGTCACACTACTTACATGCTTAGGATTAATTAGACATTTAAGACAGATTTGCCAGTGATTACCATTAATTGCAACTGCAGTGATTTAGGTCCTTCCATGAGAGTTACCATAACTGCATATGTCTTCTTCTTTATGAAAGTTTTTGAAATATTATCAACTCCAAACATGCTGAAAAATGACAAGTTAAAACAGTATTTTTTTTATCCCATATCTTCTATATTAAAATTAATCTAGGACTGTTCACAATATGACATTTTTCTTTAATTTCTGCAAAGGGCCATCTTTATTCAGTGAATGCGTGTGGTGGAGGCTCACTGAGGCGGAGACACAGGGAAGAAAATGCTGGGTTAATAATGATATAAAGAGATTTAGACTTTTAGGAGTCAAGTCAATTTTCATCCTGATTGATCATAATCAAATACAATAATTGCCAGTTAAAATACTACTCCAAGAGGACTCAGTGCTGTAAGGCAGCATCAGAAAAGCTCGGCTTCAGCCAGAATCTGTTAGCAGGGCTACTTTCACAAACTGCGGCTTTGTATGAAATGGTTCTAAATCATGGGCGAACAAATATGGAAACAGGGAGTTACTTTGTTAGAACAAACCTGCATGTTAGAGCCTGACACTCCTGAGAGTCCCATCACCAAGGGCCTGCGCGCTCTAGAACCGGAAAAATACTGATGTGCCCTTTTAGGAAACCCTTGGAACAAGGTGTCAGTATTTCTTCACTCTTCCTTTGAGCCTGATTCTGTGTCACAATACACTGACACTGAATGTGACCTTACTGGCTGCACATCGATTGCTATTCAGGCAGTTTTTATACTGGCATCCAAAAATGATCAAATAAGTAGCTCAAGGAGGGAAGGAGAACATTGCACCTGCTTCTTTGAGATTCTTTCCTCCTCCCCTTTTTTTTTTTTTTTGCCTCTAACCTGCTTTACCAAAGCCATGTAAAATGTTTTGAGTTAGTAATGGCTCATCAGGAAGAAGAAAACCTTCTCCAGTGCCTTATTGAAACTTAACAAGTAGGGGTTTTTTAGAACAGCAATGAAAATTATCAGTTCAGCACACACAGTACCTGACTGGTGAAGATATCCGTTTACATTATGACATATATACATCTATACAATAAATACTGTCATAACTTGTCTCTGTTAGTGAGTTATCTAAAACATCCTTATAAATTCCAATCAATATTTTTTTACTTGCCTAGTTTATATTCAACTTGCCATACTATCAATTAGAACACTATTCCAAAAATGTTCTATTTGTAAGTTTTGGCAATGAAAACACATCTTTCTAATGACTAAATGAAAAATTAAAAATAATGACATATATTAATTTATAGCTATTTATCCATAATTAAATCTATATCTAAGTATCTCTAGCTGTGCATAGCTATAAGACACAAGGAAATGAGAAATGTGTAGTTTATCTATACACATAATAAAGGCAAAATAAATACAGGCTAGTCATCTTATATTATCCTTTTGATCTTAGGCTGCCAGTGGAAGACATAATCTTTTATTTATATTATGTGAGGTAAAATTTTGAAACAGGATTTTCTGTGTCTATCTTCCTGCTCACTTCATAATTAAGCCTGTAGGGCTGCATGGTTTAGTTTTTAATGCTGTACTTGTCAATTTCTGTTATCACTAATTTAAAGTTCACAGCTCCATATACCATAAAAATATGAGGGCACAGCAATTTATATATATTAAAAAAAACCCAACTAACAACAAAAAATAATGTTTTGCATTGAGGGGGTGTCTAAGTTTTCCTGTGTGTTCTCTTGATGATTTCATTTCAAACAGTGCTGATTTACAGAGAGCACAAAGCTGTAATGACATGCATTTCCCTCCACACCTCCATATCTTCCCCCATATATACTTTTATAGATATATATATGTATGTATGTTTATATGATTGAGAAAAAAATACTGCCTTCATTAGTATGTTAGCCTTTTTAATATAACTCCAAACTTGCTAACACAGTCCTACCAAGATCAACTATGACACTCACTATGAAGAAAAAGCATCTCTTATTTTACACAAAACATTACAAGGTCAGATCCGTGCCTTTCATCTCTTGCCACCTTCACCAGACTGAACAATAGGCAGCAACAATCCTGTGATATCCACAACTAATTTATCCAACAAGAAGACAGGTAGCACTCTGAACCGCACTGCTGCCTGAATAGGTGCAGTAAATAAGCAGCTTAATGGTAGCCTTTCAGGCAGGAGGGCAACATATCACAGCATGGCATTTTTATAATCTTCTTGGCATGCCTACAGCCAGAGCACCGAGCTGAGCGTATGTTCCCTCTTCTGTCGGGCTGAGGATGCATGGAATCGTTAGATTGTGACACATTGTGCCTTTAAGCAAGTTTAACTGTTTTATATCCCCTCTGATCTACAGCTTTGTACATCTGTTAAGTTGTCTCTTAAACTTCAGTCAGCACATCTGTGGATCTGATCTTTCTGAAGCTCATTGCATGGCTTAGGTTTTGCTCAGTGTTTCTTTGTATCTGTCCAGTGTTTATTTGCAAGTGATACCCTTTGTGTTAGTGTACTTGCTGAGCTAGAGCAAAAGCCCAGAGTTAAATCTATAGGGGACATCTTCATCTGGCAAAAAATGAATGGGACACTAGGAACTTATTCCAATAACCTGAATTATAAATTGGTGAAGTAAGTTCCCTTTTCTTTATGTCTGAGCAGAGGAAATATCTTCTCCCCGCCCAAAATTCATTTTGCTCTAGAGGCATAAAGGAGGCAGTTACTGGACTTTTCCTACAGACAATACTGATTCCCCTAGGAATACTGATGAAACGGCCCCAATTATGGATGGATGCACTAATTGCAGGTGCACTGACTACCCCCTTAACCTCCGAATTGACAGGATTTCAGCTGTTCTGTGCTGACCAGCCTCTCAGCATTTTGTCCTCTGGCAGGAAGCAGCCCTGACCAGCCAGCGTCCCCCAAAACTGCTGCACAGAGCCTGATGCAAGTAGTGCTGCATAGCAGATTGAGCCAGCAAAGCAGAAATCCCTTTGAATCCTAGAAGTAGTTGCAAAATTCCTCTGCAAAGGAGTATATGTAAGCCGTAAAGGCAGCCTGGAGATCTCTGCAGAAAAGCTCATACTAAATGTATTTTACACCACTGTGTTATTGTGTTACACTCTGCACTGAGAGCCTTCATAGAAATTTCAGGCATATGAAATGAACATCTGAATGGCCCCCAGTACAGCAGGTCTGGATGATGCAGAGGCTGGGTGATGACATTTAAACATCCCTGTAAGCATAAACTCAAAAGTCAGAAGGGCCTCACAGCTTCTACCACACAGCCACCAAAATGTACAGATACTCCAGTAAACCTTAGGCTAATACAGTTCTCTTTGCATGTACTTGCCAGCTTTCTGCATTTTTTTTCTTGGGGAGCTTTTCCAAGTGTTGGAGGAAATGCTGCAAATAAATAATGTAGAAGGTTATGAATCATTAGGTTTATTCCTGCCTTGTATTGAAAGGTATGAACTATTATTTAGTCAGTGAAAAGTTATAAACTGCCCCTTATAAGCTACTGACAGAAGCCTTTATTGAGCCAACATCATCAGTGGATGTGTGCAAGTAGTTCTTGTCCTGCCCCAGCAGTCAGTACAGCTCAGTCCACCTGAGCAGATAAAGAGAGCACAGCAAAGCTCTCACACCATGAGAGCCAGAGTCTGGCTTCTCCAGACAAAAGTATTGCGGGCAAAACCTTGCCTATGCTGACCTCAGCAGCAGAATTCCCCATTACCTATTTAAGAAGTAAGAGAAACTCAGGTGTTAGATATCTGTTTCACCACAGAATAAATTCTTTTGAGATACTACCCAGATATGGGTACATCTTTTAGTTACTATTCTGCCAAGATATCGATGGAGATCACATAATTACTCTCTTAAAAAAAAAAAATCCAAATAATTATATGAAGCTACAGAAGCTGCTTTTTGATGATTCTCACAGTTGGGATTTCAACTACTCTTATAAAAATATCTCCACTTCAGACCTAGAGGCCCAAGAACTGAAATAGAAATCTTCAGGTTAGACAAGATCAAATGAGACCAAAAGCAAGTGTCTGAGGAAGTGTGTGTTTCTCAGAACGACTCTGATGCAACAGTTCATTATCTAAAAGTGGAATATGCTGCTGGACAGACCCATCAAGGAAAAGAGAGTCTTCTGCCGAGGTTTCCTCACTAAGATCCTTTTGTACAGTTTGGCATCCTGACAAACATGAACATTTGATTTATCAGTGTTGCCTGATTGCTAAGAGATGTCACAACCACCTTTTCCCAACACAGACATTCGGCTGCCGGGTTTGTCTCTTTAAGCAACTCTTGTGCAGTTGTAGTTGCCCAGATGAGTTTCCTCTCTTTCCTTCCCCGTGACACCTTTCCTGCTCTCCCCAAAATGATCCCCGATGTTTATATACGATGAATTTTCCAGAGCAGTGAGAACAGACTTCTTAGTGCAGCATCATTACCCCTTTGCTTGGCACAGAAGTAGAAAAGAGCTTGTCTGAGCTGGCAACCATCAAGCTTTACAGTCTAACAAGTTCCACTACTATAATGAAAATCCAAAGACCTGGAAACAATATACAGAGCTTCCCTGACTAATTTTATTACGCAGACACACTTAATAGCTCCTGTTACAATCACATTTATAGCAGGAAAACAGTATTGGATTGTGACTATCACACTAAATCGACATGGATTATCAGTCATTAAAAAGGAACAAAATTAGCAGCAAGCAGCAATATTTTACACTTATCAAATCTACAGCTGGTCAAGGTTCATTACAATACTGTGCAATAAAGTCAGGAAGCATTGGCTCATTCTACAGAACATTTAAATCTCTATTGTATTTGTGTAGGATATAATTTCTGATAGCAATAAAGCCTAATAAAAGTTACACCCCGATGAATAAAGTGTTAATAAATTGACCCAAGACATTTAAATGGCTAATTATGTTTGAGATAAAGGAGGATTCACTTGTTTCTATAGATTGTTTGAAGCTGTACTCTAACCAGCTAACTAACCAACTACAGAATTACTTTATATAAATATATCTGTGATATAAAATATTAATTTTTCTAGCTCCTTTTTCAATAGATTAATAATTAATCAGAATTTTCTAACACATTTCCTATTCATCAAACGACTCATACCTCTCTTTAAAACGTCCGAGCTTTGCATAACTTAATTATTCCCCAGATTTTATTTTATTTAAAAGTATTTATCCCAACTATGTTTAGCTTTTCCATAGGCCATTTCAGTAATAAAAGGGGTACTTCATTATAAAATACCAGTACTCTATTACAATACTTCCATGGTATATAAAAAACCAGACCAAACAAGCACTGACTAGGCCAGGGTACTCCTGCAGGATAATTACTGTGATGGACTTCCCAAGATCCTGAGCCTGACTAAAAAGCTTCCTTTAAGTCTAAACCAAGAGTTACAGCAGACAATAATCCTACAACTCATTCCTTATAAAAAGTGACCATATAAATTCAGAAGTACCTCCCTCATCTCTGGGTGTCACAGGAGCAAATGCTCACACACATCCACACCCCACTCCCCAGCCTTTGGGCAGGGCCAGGGCCCAGCTCCACAGATCAGCGGCTTGCACAGGCAGCCAGAGAGCTGTGGGGGTCGAGAGTGAACTAGAGAGAGACAGAGACTCATGAACATGACTGAGGGAGCAGAGAGGACCTGGCTGAATCTTGACAAACATGAGGGACAAAACCAACCAGCAGCAGGTTCACAGAACGACTTCTTTTGGTGTCATTGATTGCTTAAACTACACCAGAGAGTTCTGGAAATCTTTGGTGGTTTGCTTCTCCAAACCACATTAGAGACAATAGTTCAAGTAGTAACAGCCTCTGACATGAATGGAGTTGCCCACCAGTGTCACTGTTTTTCAGGGTGCTGGTTTCCAGATACTGGAAGTATAGTGACTTATGTATGGAAAATGACTGGAGTGATAAAAAAGGGAGGAAAAATGAGTAACCTTGTCAAATTCTCTTAGTAGATACAAAATCTTTCATTAGTGATCAGGATGAAGAGTAGCTGATAATATTTACCATTAAAAAACCCTGTATATTTTTAAAAGGTATGAACACATGAATCACAGGTGGCTAAAATTTCATTTGCTACATTGCACTTAACACAAACATGCAATGAAGTACAAACACTTCACAAAGGCATTTGGCACTCTAAGTCTAAATCAGTTTACCAGCTATTGACTGCAACAGCTTGAGTTCCCAGGTCATACATCTCTTGTGTAACTGAAGGTTTAAGGTCAGGTACAGGAGAGGCAAACGCTCAAACTACAGTCACGGCTGAAACAAGACCAACCTGCAATTCAATGCAAAAAGTCTGATTCTACATTCAAAAGCAAGTCTAGCTCATACTGCTAAGGAAATCACACTGTGTGAAACATGCAATTGATACTGCTGTTGTTAAATAGAATTTGAAGTGTCAATAGCTGCAAAACCAGTATTTACTTTTCCCCCTTTGATGTTTTTTCAAAATTCTGTACTAAAATCCCAAAAGCCTAAGGGTGTTTGTTCTTATTCAAAATAGCTTCAGTCTCATCAATGCACTACCTTAATTCTTTGCATGCTCAATTTCCTTCCTAAAAGATATCTGCATTGTGTGCTTTTGAAATGGGTTTCCAAGCAGGTGTTTGCTTGAAAATGCAGTCTGGAGCAGAGAGCAGCAAGTGAGCCTCCCTGGAAGCATCCTGCCTGCTGGGAACACTGGGCAGACACAGCAGTGGATCCCATGCTGGAACCTGCAGGGTTGTCTCCGATAACTCTTCATTGGTGCTCAACATAAATAGAAGGTTTTAAGATAGGTGCCATTACTCTGCTTCCCACTGACCATCTGCCTCTGGACCTCAGTATCCCACTCCTCATTTGTTTTATTAGAGCATAAATACTTAAGGAAAGGATTTGAAGTGGTCTCTAAGAGGGCTGGGAACTTTCTGAGTTAGACATAACTATCTTCTATAGATAGAGTGGAAAAATATTTCCACTTCCCCCAGGGCACATAGACATGAAAATTGCACTGTGCTGATTGCCCCCAGCTCCTCTGGGGAGCCTGGGGCAGGTTAAACATCTGCCTTCTCTATCTTCTGGGAAGCATCTCTAACTTCTCTGGCAGCATTAAACCATTTGACCTGCAAGCTATGTTAGAGATGCTCTGGATTGTCCAGGTTCTTTCCACCTACACATTAAGCATCTCCATTTTCCCACAGGAGCCCCTGTAAATAAGCAGCATGAGATCTTATCAAAACTTATTTCAAATACTGTGTATTTCCCTGTTTTTCTTAATCAATGGTAGAGTTTCCCTAGTTATTCAGGAAAGGTATGCTATAAAGGTTTAGGTTTCTTCTGTCATATTGACCTGGCTCAAGACAGCTTAATTCCAGGACTATTAACAGCAGTTAAAACTCTCAAACTCTTGAAAAGGCAACTAATTGAAAGTCACTGGAATTATTCATAGCATTTGCAAAAAAACAGTTGCACAATCTGTCCTTTCTCCAGCAAGCCATTTAATAGCCATCAGACTACAGCACTAGAGTAAACAAAAATCATGTTCTAGAAGCACAGCCCACAAACACGAAGGGAGAGTCCCATGAGAAGTAGAGGAATCATCTCAGGGAAGACAGATCAGTTAAGTCCCTGAAAGGCAAAACGCAGTCACATTTATTCAAAGACTACTTTGATCTTTTCAGCCGAAGTGTTTTGAAGCTTTAATTTTTTTCTTGAATATCAAAATATTTTCATTACAGCCTCATTCCTTGAACATGGAGACTGAGAACTTCAGCTTACAAAGACCTGTGGGTACTAGAATTTCAAACCATCCCCTTGCACTTAAGTCAGTCCTTGGCAAATTCCAGGAGTTCTGAATGCTCAATTTATGCTTGGCCTCACTAATTTATTGTAAGTAGCTCTTCTCAGCAAGTGTACTACGTATCCATACTGAAAATGTAATATTAAAGATGAATATTTATGAGGTGAATTAATCATCCAGAAGTTTTCATAAGTAACCATAGGTAGGGGAAAAAAAAAATTAAAAGTATGTTCAAAACTATGGCAGCAGTACTACATGAAATGCAGAGAGAGGCACAATTAGATGAGAGAAAACTGCTCTCAATGGAAAAGAGGAGCCAGCCTGCACTTCCTTCAGTCTTAACCTACTCACTAGCATCTGCCTAATCTTCACTGGCTGCTGCTGCCACCTTGGCAGAAAGCAGAAATCCTTGTGTCACTGGAAAGCATCTCAATGCAATCTTTCGTCCAATTTTGTATCAGCAACTGGGCCTGTGTAGCTTTCTTTATTTGTTGCTAGAGGACACATTCATGACCTTTCTTGAAGACAAAGGGAGTTGCAGGTGAATGTCAATTGGAAGAGAGCAGCTATCAGCTGACTTAAAAAGGTGTTCTCAGCCATGCAAGGGTTTTGCATGACTTGTCAGAGAAAAAACACAGACAGCTCTCAAAACTGAAATCCAGCAAAAAGGAGGAGAAGTTCTTCCTGTGGAAAGCTGGCCTGCAGTACAGCAGGAAGATGGACCCTGTACCCAACCAATGTACTGAGCCAAGTGCAGCACAAATTTGTACAAAGTTCTTCACCAGAAATCCTCTGCTGCAGCCAGCTGGAGTAACTTCACTGTTGAAAACAATGTCTTTCCATAGTTTCCTCCAGAAAACTCCTAACCCAAAACAGACTTACTTCAGAGAGGGCAGTTTGTAGTAAGGAAGATCCAGTGTTGTGGTGCTGCCCAGCTGTACCAGCAGCACCAAGCCTGTTCTTCTGAAAGGCAGACAAATTGCACACAGCACCAGTAGGATGGACCTTGCTCCATGAGCAGTCAAAGTCATAAAACAGCAAGAACTTCTTATGGGCCTTGAAACCACAGGATGTTAGCAAGGGCCACTACAAATAATTGGATGCCAGCCGGGACTGAAAACACGTTTTTTTTTTCTAACCTGCTTCAACTCTGGGGAATCATAGATTGTAGCTGAGAAACAGAGAACAGAAAACAAACCAACAAAAAACCCGCAGGAACAAAGAGATTAGTGAAAAACAAAAGTAGAAGATAATGAATCAGAAAAAGGCATAACACCTAAGTGTTATGGAAACACCTAATACTGACCTGGTGAAGAATCAAATGAGAGCAGATAAAAAAAAGATCATAAATCAAACATGTACTAGCTAGGCAAAAATCTCCTTCAAATTATAATGAAATTGGAGGAGAAAACAGGGGACAAGGTAAAGTTTTTAATGGAAAAATTTTTATGCAGATGATTGCAACAGCCAATTTCCATCAGTTCCACCCATCCCATCTCTCTGCCATGTTCCACCACATCATCTTGGGATCCAAATACTGACCTGCACAGACCTGTCATGGGTGTAATGCTGGTGCACACTGCAAGAATATGTTACAATCTAGTGACAGTTTTGAGAGACTTTATTCCTGCAAGTCACTGCTGGGAAATGGAAACCATGAGTTGGAAATATGCACACGGTCTCGTCAGCAAGGTTCCAAGTAAAGGAACCCTTCAAATACTTACTTTCCTAATTAATCTAAATCTCAGGAATTGGAACACTGTTGCTCAGTGCCTCTTTGGCATCCTTACTTGCAGTTTTCCTTGGGTCTCTAAGTCGGAAGCAGACTGTGCAGGGACACAGAGATAATTTACTGAATTCTCAAGGACAGACAATTCTCCCAGATTAAACAACATTCACTCTCTGTCAGAAGCTCAGCTTCAAAATTGCCAAAGCATGAGGAGAACGAGGTGCTGCTTAGACCTTTCTGTGCATGACAGGATAAAACGCAAGACTTCTCTGCCTAAAGGAATCCAGATAATGAAATAATCTTTAATCTTTGTCCCTTCAAGGCACTCTCAACACCTGTTATCCTTGATACTGTCACAGGCAAAAAAAGCGTATGGATTCATCTCAAGGCTGGTAATTATTTCAGCTAATTACTCATTTGGATGTGGGGTGATTACCAACACTCCTTCAGGTACAACAGTAGCCACTTTTATTCTGGCTGATGCTTCAGAAGGCATCACAAAGCTTCACAAAGCATGTTCCCCCTTCTCTGTTCTTACAGGAAGATGAATTCCCATGCCACTTAAAATTACTGCAGTGAAACAGCCTGGCCAACTGGTTAAACTCAAATCTTCAGCAATTCATTTTACAGTCAAACATCACTGGATTCATTCAACCTTATTACACACAGCAGCAGCTCAGTGTTCAGTACCTTTCTAGAGGAGTGACAAACAGGAACCAAACATAGTCTGGAATCAGGGATTTTGGTGCAGCTCTGCAAAGGCACAAAATGGGGGAAGTTCAGTTTTATGAGCACAAAGATGCCAAGACAGTACCTTTTCTTTGTAACTTCAAAACTATTACAGACAAAACATCCTTTCCAGGCCCTTCTTGGGGCTAAACCCAACCCAAGTTGTTTTCCTGGTCCACTGCAGAGCTCTGACTGCTTCTCCTCCACTATGCCTTCAGTAAGTACTTTACCTCCATCTGCCCAGACAAAAATCAAGCAAATGTTTCTCAGCCTTCAGCCAGGGTGAAAGTATCTAGCTGTGCTTTGGTGTGGAGACTGCTCATTCCTCTCAGCTACTAATTTCTAACTCACAGCAGTTCGAGGGAAGGCTGTGGAGTCTCCAACACTACAGATACTCAAAACTGGACTGGACACAGTTATGAGCAACCCTATCCAGCTCTGAAATTAGCCCTACTCCCAAAGATTCCTCTCAACTTGAATTATTATGTGATTTTTTATGATTATTGGAGGAATTGCTATCACTGGAGGGGCTCCTGTCCTATTGCAAGGCACAGGTATAAATAAGTCAGTCAGTTGAAGGTCACAAATCTTTTTCCAGAGTGTGACTGCTGTGGGCAAGAGGGAGTGGGCAGGAATACCCGGGGCCCGGGCAGGGAAACCACTCACCAAGCCGCTGGTGTTGGATCAGAACACAGCTACCACTGTGCAAAGAAAAGGCACCAGCAATACTGGTTCTGCTCAGCTTGAATTTCCATTCATGTGTCTGTACAAACAGCAGCACAGGTCCTTCAGCACTGCTTTTCTCCACAGTAGGCCAAGCTTTTTAAAATTTATGTCTCATAAAGAGAAATAAAGGAATAGCATATTCCTCATTTCTGAGAGAAATCTCCTTAAGGACTCCTTCAAAATAATAATCAAAATATTTTTTATTGGAAATAGGAAAAAAAGATTATTTTTATTTATTTTAGTTGCCTTTAGTTTTCTAAATGTTAAATTACATAAAAATACAGTACCATATAAACCAATCATTTTAATGCACAATATAGCACGTTGCTTTGATTTTCCTTTTTAGTACTCACCACTCAGAGACTGCTTCAGGTTCTTAAATAATTGGGAAGACAATTGCAGCCCCTCAGTTTCCAGTGGTCATTAGCAGCTAAAGATCCTAAAGAGCTGCACTGCTCCAAGCAGCAGAGTGGTTTTATACTCCTAAAGAGGCAATTAATACTTCTGTATTGTTTTGTTCTCGTCAGTTGGAGAATGGGCTGTGCTTTGGCAGAGGGCATTATTTATGGTCTAGTTTGCTACCGAGTGGGATTCTTTGCTGACCGATTGATGTCTTCTGACATGTCTGACACAGGAGGGACACAATATTGGAAAGAGAAAAGTAGCAAATAGTCCATCCTTTGAGAGTCACCAATCAGCAGCACAATCCCTCATCGTTAGCATCAGTGCCACATTCTTTACAGCATCTATTTTTGCCTGGAAGATAAATGTACAAGGGTGGGATTTTTTATACTATATTTAGGCAATTAATATGGTAACACCACATGTGTCTCTTCAGGACATGATCTAAAAAGTGAACTCTGCTCCCTCCACACTTCCAGCACACATTCTGACAGCATCACAGGAATTCTTCTTTTTTTCTGTTTACTGTCTACAGTATAGATTCGCTGCCATTTGATCCTCTGGCTGTTCTTCCCATAATACTGAAGACAATTATCTACTGCTAATAATGATTCTGATCTTTTAATTGTTCTTCATCTGTTAGCTGGTCAAACTGGAGTGAATTGTGGCCGCTGCCACCTGTATCTGACCCTTTCCGTAGGAATTCTCTCCCACCAACGAGTGCCTAGAGCATTCCTAGGGACCCTCAGTCTCGTCCTTTAATTGTTATCCTTATTGTGCTCCACTTCCTTCTCCTCTGCCCCCTGAAGAAGTACCTTGAGATGCACAAAGAAAAGCCCTGTTTCTTCCTTGCCAGGAGAACTGCTTTCTCTTTTTGATCTCACATGTACAGACATCGCAGGCTCCCAGCTCCGGTGCCTTCCTCCCTGTTCCTTGCCTTCCATTTCTGTTAGTCAGCTGGAAGGATTTTCTGGGATCCAATCTCCCAGTAGAATGCCTGTATTTTCTCTGTATCTCACCTCAGAAATTGTCCCTTTTGTCTTCAGCTATCAAATATTTGGTTGGTATCCTCAAGATTCTTCAATCTGGTCTGTCTTTGGATGTTGCCGTACTCCTGTGTGCTCAGTGTGTAAATCAGATACACTGGCCAAAAAAGCCCAGCAACACAGGCAAATGCTGCAACTTCTGCAAGCAAATGCTGCAACCTCTTTGCTCATCCAGCCAAGTCATAACCACACCCCCATGGTTCCACAGGAAGGGTTTGAACAACAGATGTCCCACATTCCTGCTCGAATTAGTTCCTGAACAGACACACTGATACCTTGTGATGGTGTCAGTATTCCAAAACTGTTTGTACCAACAATCACAGGAAGATGATTAAAGCAGATATTTTCACAAATTCCATGGAGCTTGTTTTATCAGAACTGTCACATTTTGGTAATTCAAACTTTCAGCTTGCTGAAGTCAGGTACCTTTTTTCTTTTCATACAGCAATGTGGTCTTTCTGTCCCTGGATAGATCTCTTTCCCTCACCATCTTTCACTTAACCGTTTCTTCTTTTCCTGACCAGCATTTAAGCAAAAATATAGAGCTACTGGATTAACAGTGAGACAATCTACATTACTTTGCTGCCTTCTATGGAAATATTAAATATGGAGACAAATCTAAGATCATAATTACATAGCAGCAACAGTAAAGCAGGCAGTGCCTGAACTGGATGCATTAATTAGACTTGCCAATTAGTATTATCTAACTTGCTAATATTTTGAAACCAAAGTTTTCTGTTAGCCACTGCCAAACTCATAATCCAGAGGAAAACTGCCCATTCAAAAACATCTGCGTTGTGCACCTTAGTAAATGGGAATACTGAAAACCTCATGCCCTGCAACTTGTTAATGTGATACCCTGGCATTACAGAGTGAAAATACTTTGACAGCTTTAATGTGTCCTTTTCCAGTGTAATGACTTGGTGCTTAAAAATGAATGTTTTTCTACAACATGATCCCTCAGCTCCTAACAGAAGATTTCAGCTCATTTTACAACACATGATGAAGCATCTTCCTTGTTATAACGTGACAATGGCACTACTGAGCACAACAATTTGAGTCTGAATGTGCCACTGCAAGACAGAAAAAATCTGAAGAGGCAATTCCACCTAGAACTATGCAGCAAATGCATAAGAAAGAGGAAGAGGAATGATTAAAGATGCATTAGCACAGTCTGACAAACAAGGCCCTTGACAAAAGAACCCTTGGTACTCTGGTAGAAGGGGAATGGCAGAGATTATCTGAGAGACAGCCAAAGAATCTGAGCGGGTCTAAGGAAGTCTCACATTTTGAAATACTTGAGATGAAAATGTGTCTGTTCAGACGAAGTCGATTCTAAACAATCTCACTATAAAATATATCACTTCTGAAAAGCTTTCAAAGTCTAGGAAAAAATGCTCTTTTCCGAATTACCGAGCCCAAGTATTAAGTTTGGCATGTGGAATAACCAAAAATATGTTACATGTGACCCAGGTGTTTTCATTTCAGATAAATTAACATACAACAAATGGGTTCAATGCCTCATGCCAGCTCATAACACACCACTTTTTCTAGGAACTTGTGTGTTTTGTCTCAACTCCTGATCAGGAAAAACCCAACCACAAACACCAGCAGTTAGTGAGATTTTGATTCAGCCCAAGCCAGACCCCTAATAATTAGTGGGCTTTCAGAGGGAAGCAGCTGCTTGGATCTTTTCTTTTGGTGTGGACTGATATTGGCTTACAAAGTACCTTTAGAGAGACTGCCCCAAGGAAAAAAATAAGTAAAGCCATATCTGTATTTGACATTTTAAACCCCGGTTTTTAATCTCAGTTCTCCCATGCACTATTTTCAAAGAATAAACACCACATTGAATCTCCTCTGCTAAACAGACAAAGCCATTTTCTGTTTTGCAAATCTGCAGGAGAACCCATATGTGGCCTCATAAAATGACTGGTCCCTTAACCTCTATCCATGTGATGGGGCATTAGAAGCCCCTGTACACTGGTTCCTAACAAGTTTGGTAGCAGCCTTGTTACTGTTTGACAGCCTTAATTGAAGTCTCTGGACTTCCGGGAAGGAATACATGACTGATTGCTGAACCAAGTTAACCAGTTCTCCACAGTCTCAAAATGAAATTAAGACTTATTAAGATTCAAGTTAGGAAAGACACCTGCTTTAAAAATTTAATCTGATGAGTTTCTATAAAGATCTAAAGTACAAATTTTTTTTAAAACCACACCTTTTACATCTGGTTTGAGGTTTGCAAATTGCCATATTAAGCTATCACTTGCTTTTGCACAGTGCATGGGCCCTTCAGAACAGTAAAAAATACCTGTATACACAAGAACGGAATCACTCTGTTTTACAGAATGCAGTATTCTTTCAGCTTTTGTAAATCTGAAAATCTTTTTGCCCCTTCAGTAAATCAGCACTGTGCACAAAGCTGCATTGAGTGCCCCCCTCGGTACAGAGAAGCAGATCCGTGCAGATTGCCAGCCCCAGTCATTAGTAAGTTCTGCATCGTTTACTTGTGTTTCCTACAGAATTAGCTTGCAAAAAGCGTGGGAGATTTCAGGAGTGATGAACCACCACAGCTCCCCTGGTTCTGCTGCAGTGGATGAATGCCCAGCACCCTGGCATGTCTCACAGGGATGCATAACCAAACTGATCAGGATATTCCTGAGGGAACTCTTCATTAAATCCTAGCCATTTATAACACTAACTCATTACAAGAAATAATTACCATAGCAACCACTGCACACCATGCATTTGCTGGCACCAACAGTGAGTCTTCTGTGGGGAGGAAGCAGGAGGGAAACAAGTCAAAACAAAAACTTCTATACAAGTTTGGCGTAGTCACTCACAGCTAGATTGTTTCCCTGTATTTTATTTTCATCAAAAGACCATATCCTATATTATGGAGACTGTTTCAAACAAGCAGCAAACATTTTAGCATTTAGGAATACAACATAGTGTGTCAACATTTCACACGGCATTGTACCAAAGCCCTTTGGTGCTTTTACATACAATAGCACTTCACACACTCCAATCCTTCTGATCTCCCTTAGAATGCCAAGGCAAGCTGGGCTGCAGCTGAAGATGTGAGCAACCTGGGTTTGTTTGGTTTTTTCCTTTTCCTTTTCCTCTCTGCATCAGAACAATGCCAATGTCATTCCCATTTAAACCTAGACACTCAAAAGACATTTAGCTGTGTTTAGTCCCAGTACCTTAGAGGACCCAATCACAGAAAACAGAACACAATTTCCCACCCATAAAAATGGAAGTGGCAGTGCCCTAACTGCTTTATTGCAAACATACTGTAGACTGTGACATTCTCAGATGCTCAGAGCAGTGGAACCACACAACAGAGGATAAAAACGGATGTAGAACCAGGGCCAAGAGAGTCATACAAAAGACAATCCGGGGGAGTTCAGATCTAGACATCTTCCCCAGTGTGAAAAACAGAAGCAGAGATGCACTGGGGACAGCTCAGTTGCCTTAAGCTACCTGATGATAAAAGGCTTAAAGATAAGCCTTTATGCTCCTGCAGGACTCACTGAGAGCTTTTTTCATTATCTCCCAAGGCCAAAGTCTGTTTCCACTGGTCAAGATTTCAAAGACTGCAAGACCAGCTGTGCAAGGCCTAACTCCAATACCTTGTGAGATGTCTAATGTGTCCAAAGAGACCGAGACAATTCTAGCTGACCAGTTAAGGCTCCATCCTGTTGTTTTTAATGCCTAGTTATCACAGAACAGGGAACAAGACCTGGGACTGGTAAGGATGGTGTTTATCATCTGCACAGAGGACTGGCACTGCTCAGCTGAAGGTTGCCCAGCCAGTTCAAACACATTCTTACACTTGGCAATTGTGAGGCTTAGCAAAATAACTCTGGAGTTTCTGGCCTCTGAAGGCCTGGAAAAGTGTGTTTCATTGGGAAGTTTTACAATATCAATTACAGATTTCAAAGAGCACTAAGGCAAAAGGTTCTGCCCCCTTCTGAGCTCCTCCCCTTTGTTAAGCTTTCCCTTCCTTTCTACAGGAAAAAAAAAAATCACTATTATTTTACTTTACAGGATTAAAAAAAGCAAGAAAGTGAAACCCTGGGGGCTGGGAGACTTGGACTTTAAAGGACTCTGTAATGAACTGTTTCATGGTAGTTAATCACTTTAATCGTGCTTCCTTTCCTCAATAAAAGTTTCCCTGCCTGTACTCTCCAAGTGATCTCCAATCCTTCTCTAATACAATGCCCCGAGGGTTAGAGTGTGTTCCAGCTCTGGAACATCGGCCTGAGCAAAGGGCAAAAATCCCTTACTCTTCTGGCTGATTCTTTTCTGAATTCATTCCAGAATTACCACCACATTTTAACTCCAGTGCCATGCAGAACATGCTTTTACTATCAGTTACAACAGGCTCTTACTGTACTGCTCTTCAGTCATTAGCTTTCCATTTTATATCTGGTTTTATAGTTACTTTTCAAAAATGCGTTAGTTTTAAAAAACTTTGGATGAAAATTGGATTTCTTTTGTAACTGTAGCTCTTTTTATTTTGGAAAAATAAGCTTGGGATAAAAAAACAGAAATAAGGATTTGAGACCCACTGCAATGGTTTGGGAAATGGGAGAAAGAAAGGAGAAAATGTCTTATGAGTTTTGATCTTCTGTCTTGCTGCCAAAGGAGATGAGAGTCCCAGTAAACTGCTGTGTGCACCTACACAAACCTCACCATCAGTGCTTTTCTGCAATGGGAACGAAGGACTCCTGTTAGTAGTGGGGGCTCATTGACCTCTTCTGGCATCTGCCTGACTCCCCTTCTGCAGTGCTGGGTTTGTACACAATATAAAGCACAAGCTTTCAGGCATTCCTCAGTATTAATGAGCAATTAACACTGTGTCTGTTTAAGTCAGTGATTATCTGAGGGGTTCCTATTCTCAAAATAGTTTCTTTTAAACTATGTCTGTCTTCAGTCCTATTTTGAATACAACTTTTAGTTTATTATCCCAGTGGAATAAGTGCATCTCTTGTCCACACTGAAAAGAAGCCATTTCCCTCCAAGCACTGTAAAATATCTGTTCACATAGAAATAAACACTGAAACTTAGAGCAATGTCTTCGCCTCCACAACCCCTTCCTCCCCCCACATTTGCTTCTTGACAACTACTAACAATAAATGTAAAAGTAATCCTAGTTTTTATTTGAAGCTATCTCAGCTTTAAAAGAACCTTCCAAAAATGATTGAGGCTATGATTTAAACCCATAGGTAACCCCTGAAATCTGCTTTGAATAGCAACAAATGCCTAACAATATCTTGAGCGCTTGTAGCGAAGAAATCTAATCTCTGAACTCCTAAAGGTCAAGATTTACTGCCTGGTAATATGGCTCAAGTGTAAATGCTCTGTAATGCTACAGCAGGTGATTGCTTTGCTCTCTAGACAGTGTCAATTTTGCCCAAGTAGCAGCAGATGTGTCTAGCATTAAGCCAGAATGGTGTCAAGGGCCCTTCTTGAACAGAACTGCTTCTCAGAGAAACTGGTCCTAAAGCCCCAATCTATTAAGACCATACCCAAAAGACAGACATTTAAAACTTAAAGGATGCTGGAGAATCAAGGTGCTTTAGAGCTCTAATGTTTCACAGTCCGATATCCTGGGAGAAGAAATTCTCTTGTGATACAAATGCATATCCTCAAATCACACAAGCCTGCCAGTGCAGCTAAAGTAACTGACACCAGAAAAGTATTTGGCTCCAAATATTCTTCATTCCTAACTTCTTCATCCTGAATTTCCTCAGTGAGGTGCTGCCATGGTGTCACAGTTAATGTCACAGTGCTCCCACCTGGGGTGCTCCTGCAACCCCTGGCTCCCTTACCCAGGCCATTTTTGCCCAGTACCCATGGCAGCTATGAAATCCTACCCTAAATGTACTTTTTGAAATAATTCATCATTGCTCTGACTTCTCCAAGCTACAGAGACAGAAAAATCAAAGACTTCATTACGTTAAATACTGCCTGTTTTGTTAGGATACATTCTAAGTCCAAGGATAAGAAGATAGGGAAAGCACATTCCATTTGCAAATAAAGAGCTGTAGTCAGTCTGCAGAGGATCCAGTGCACTTTAGTTCTACTCATGTAAAAGAAGCAACACAAAATGATTCCAAAATCAACAGTGGAAGCTCCTCACACACTTTCCCATATTGACACTTGTAGCTGTGTAGCAAAGCAGGCTGGACCCTTTCCCAGGAGAACTTTTATCCAGCTGTTGATAGCCCTTCCCACCTTGGTGCTGCTGGGCACAGATACTCCAAAGGCCTCAGGAAACACAGGCCCATGGCGTTTCTCATGTCTGCAGTCACTAAAGAATATTAGGACAGTTTAGGACAGCATTGCCCAAGAGTCTGAATTTGGTCTGACTTGAATAAGTTTTCCTTCCATGCCTTGGTGTGGAGAGTTGATACTTCTGAAAGAGCTGATACTAAATACCTGTACCTGGGCTGAACAACATGGAAACAACTTGGCTGCTAAAATGGAACTTAGTCTGTTGAATGGGAATTTAAATGGAATATTCTCTACTTGTTACAGCGATGAGGTTGCCTTGCTTAACTTGAGATTTTCTGTTTTTCCTCCAAGAACATTTAGAAAAGGTTTTCGTAGGATTCAAACATGATTAATAAATATTTTAACAGCTGTACAATTACACAATGTGTATTCCAACAAATCATCTAGCCCGTTCTCTGATTTTACCCAGCTAAGAATTTTTTGCACTTCATATAATACAGTTTCTCAGATGGTGTTGCTTTGTGCTCACTTGGCATACACACACTTCACATCTGTAACTTATATATGTAGATACTTAACATACCTAGTAGGTTTTTACGTATCAGTTTTACCTAAAAATCAGTATTACAGTGACTCAGGTCTTTACAGAAACATTGTTTCTGCAAGTCTGAAGCTTGATTTCGGGCTTCGCAAGAGCATAAAATAATCTCTCCCTCAAATTAAACTTTTCATGGACGGCAGTAAGCAGCCTTTAGAAAAAGCTCTGACAGACTCTGTTTATGTGCAGGAGTCATACTGGGACAACTTAAAAAAAATCAATGTAAAATCCTAGTGCAAACAACAGAGTTTAAAATTAATTACATTGGCTGAGTTTCTGGCTGTAAATCATACGAGTAATTTCACTAGTGCTACCAGAGCAGGCATTCCTGCCAGACCTCACTGGGAGCTTACTCACCTATATCATTTGAAGTAATCCTTTTGAGGTCTTATTTATGGATGCATGGAAAGCACGATGCCATCCAGCCCCACGCTGGGCATGCTGTCATTAAGCACTGAATGGCAGCAAATGCAATTTAACTTCTCTGAACAGCATCATTTGGAATAGTCCCAGGAAAACCCAGCATAAAACTAATTTCTAGCTGCATCAGATATGTAAGTATTTACAGAGCTCTTTGTAAACATACTGCAATTAAAAACATTTAATAGAGAACAAACCCACTTCACCATATGGCAAATCATCTTCAGTTAAGGCAAGAGAGCCTCAGGGTCTGACAAAGAGGGCAAGGGAGACAGACTGTAAATTCCAAAGACCTGACAGAAAAGGGGCCCCCAAAATAGCTTATCTATGTTGGAATTATGACAATGACATAGAAAAAGTAGCCCCAGGCCTCAAATCTTTGCCATGGGATACAAAGACACCTGTAAAAATCCCTGTGTAGGACCAACATACCTTATATGAAAAATAATTGCTTTAAACAGCAGGAAGTGTGAAGTGCAGCATTATCCCAGAATATCACAACCTGTTAGTGCTGTCAAGAACTGCATCAGGAGATTAATCTCCATCTACACAAGGCTTTCTCTTGAGTTAAAAATTCACATGCAAAGTCAGCATGGAGGGAAAAGGCTGACAGTGGAATGGAAGATATACCTGATTCCTGTAGCAAAACTCTTGGAGTCCTCCTTCAGGATACATTTGGTACAAGGTAATAAAAAGATGACTCAGAAGATTTAACCAAACTCTTGAAATTTCTCAGAAACACAGATTTTTCCAAACAAAGTACAGGTTTGGGGTTTTTTAAAACACAGAAATTTGATATGGCTGCTTAAAGAAAATAAATATTCCTCTTCATTTGCTACCAAGTTGTGTGCTGGAGTCCTCAGTTGTGTGCAGAGCCCCTGAGTGACCCTAGCTTTTCAAATCAGGTGTCATACAAGTTGAGAAGAGGTTTTCAGGGAGGAGATGGGATTTTTATCATTCCCTGAAAACTGCTAATGAACAGCAACACCTAAGATGATAGAAATTCTAGGCCTTTGATTGCCACAGTACAACACAGCTCGGGGACCAGGGTAACCGCAGCTCCAGCAGCAACAGCTCTCCCTCCGTGCCACGGAAAACAAACCTCTGCTGCACAGGAAGGCATCCCCAGGAGTACCAGGATTCAGTCAACTTCTAGAACTCCCTGGGGCAGAGGTTCGGAGGATGAGCTTGGTAAGACTCAAGCAGGGATGGCCAATGCTTTGCAGAAAGTGCTGTAAAATGCACAGAGAGAACAACAAGAACTGGAACAAGCAGGGCCTAAGCCAACAGAGGGAGAAGCCGCCTCACTTCATCCCCATGCCAGCCCGCTCTCCTGGAATTTGTGAATCTGCAGGGAAGCACGTCTGAACGCACTTGGAGTGAGGCTTGGCACAGCCAAGAACACCCCTCCAAAAGCCCGGCTTACAACCTGCAGTGATCCTGGTGATCAGAAGTACCTGTACAGAGTCCATTTTTTATGTAAGTTTTACAGGATGTCAGAGTTGTCAAATAGCTCAGAAACACCTGAGTAGTCTTCAGTGGATTAAATGCTTTCATAACAGGTTGAAGTTGAGTGACATTTTCAAGCTTCAGTTTGTCCTACGTGAACCAATATGCAAAACTAATGAGATCATAAATTTTTCCTCCAGTTAACGTGCTAGGTGGAGAATGGAGAGCAGAGAGAGGCAGGAAGATGAGAGGCTGCCCAAACTCATGAACTTGATGAAACCAGTGTAATCTACAACAAGAATAAGACCCACAGAAGCCGAGCCATTATTCACTGGGCTACAGTATCCCCACCGTGGATACAGCCTTCAGCTGCTCTGCCTGCCCAGGGTCCGGACTAACCCAGTGCTTGTAAAGTTACAGCAAGAAACCAAAACACAGGGTTGGTTAACAAGAAAGCCACATCCCTTTTTTTTTAAGGTTCAGTAAAATAATGTGCTGCTGTCACAACCCAATAACTGCAGTTTTCTGTGTATCATCTTTGTAAAGCCATAGGGACAGTCTGGCAATGGCTGTCACTGCAGGGGGGCCGACAGGTTACTCCTGTGTGCACCACCGGAATTGCTGCCGCGACAGCTGCGGCAAACAAGATGCACAAAGCACCCCTGCAAAAGCAACATAACCTTATACCTTATCTCTGCCAGCAGATACCACACACCAACAGAGACAGACTGAAGAAACAGCAGGTAGATACAGAAGAAACCCATTCAGAGTGCAACGCTTCAGCTACTGTGCTACAGTAACCACATGTAACAGAGCATGAGACCATCTCTGCCAAAATTCTTGCTGTTTTTAGTCCTTACAA
Source organism: Edolisoma coerulescens (assembly GCA_013397115.1). Lineage (NCBI taxonomy): Eukaryota > Metazoa > Chordata > Aves > Passeriformes > Campephagidae > Edolisoma > Edolisoma coerulescens. The sequence goes on from VWZW01006249.1 coordinate 2,454,253, forward strand.
CTCTCATTTCAGATGAATGATTGGCATTCTCCAACCAAAGGTACTGTTTTGATTATGTATACATACACAGAGCAACTTACCAAAATTAAACCTATGCATATTAAATTGCTTATTATGAAAATGCTTATTTAAAAAAAAAAAGCACTTTATCTTAGTACAAAATGGCTACTTGCAAACTAACTGCTTATTTCAAAATTCAAGTTCAGTAAGTCCAAACCTTGGCACGTTTGTTAAAAGGCATCCACCAAAATGTTGTCCTTTCCTGGGGGCAGAAGTACCAAGCACTGCCACGAGACTCCCTGCTGCCAGCTGGGGAATGGACTGGCGTTGCACAAGCTGTGTTGCAGCTGCTGGGAGACAGGGACATGCAGGCACTTAATGGTCTCTCTGCCTGGTAGTTTAGCTTGGAAACTCAGCAGCCCTTGGAAACTCTGAGTGTCCAAGCTGGGACTTACTTTACTCGTTTAGGGGTTCCTCCCATCTCACCAGTCATGGAATAGAGTATATCTTAAGCATGATACAATTATGGTGTTATTCACACGGGGAGGATGATCAGGTTTTGGGTTCACCAGGACTTCAGACATGTGCAAGATAAACACAAGATGAGCAAATTCCACGTTCATTTGAAAGTTAATCCAGTTTCCCCAAATATTCCAGTATAGGCTCATGCTAATTGAAGTGGAAACAGTCACATTTACTCACTGCAACATCATCTCTTTGCACTTCTTCTTTAGGAACAGTCAAGGTAACAAGTCACAAGGAAGCTGGAATTCCCAACCAACCCGAATTGAATACTTAGACCTGTAGGTCTGATCACAAGAATTGCTTTTCTGAATCCTTTTCAAGAGATTTATAACACCTCCTATATTTCTTATATTTCATTACAAATTTCTTCTTTCCTTTTCACGGCCCAGTACTGAAAGAACACTGCACAGCACTCTCTTCAGCTGCTACTTCCTTCCCTCTTGGTTAGCACTGGTTTGAGTTTCCCTACACAACAAGATTTGTGTGTCTCAAATTCATAATTAAGACAGAGAAAGGAAAGTCCATTGCCTGGCAGGCAATCCTAGAGCACAGCAAACCAGATCAGTCCCAGATTCTTTTGTGAATTCTGCTAAATGGGATACAGCAAGGTTCTCAAATCTAAGCTCCAGCCTCTGTGTCTCAAATCCTATTTTATCTTGTAAAAAACCAAGACATTTGCACTTTTTTCATAGTGAAGTTTGTTTGTTTCAGAGGATTACATTGAAAAACACAAGGTCCTCAGCCTTCAGCAATGTGGGCAAAGTTCTTAAAAGACAAAGTCAAGGCAATAACGTTAAGGAAACAAGACTTTCTAGGGTGTAAAGCCAGACTATAACATACTGCTATAGATGGATGATATTTGTTAGCCTTCACCTCCCCCATCACCCAACAGATAGGATTTCACAGTCTTCCCATTGACACAATTCTTACCTTAAACACTCCTTTTCCCTGATAACACCTCAATGCTTACACTGTTCACCTGCAGATCATCTCTTTGCCTTGTGCTGTGCTATTAAGGATTGGAAGGAGACCAGCCTATTTCTATTATATCCTTGGATTTGAATTACGGAAGTGTTATAACTCCCAGCATGCGACCACAGCTGAAATGAGCTAGTCCTTAATTAAACAGAGGTTGAAGCTCATTGTTTAATTAAACAGATGTAAGTGCCTAATCATTCAACTATTCCAAGCATACACTGCATATCATTTAATCTCCCCACCCACACAATGAAGGCACAGCTCTAAGACTTCACTGCAATCAAACTATTTCAAATAAGCCAGCCTCTGCTTTCAACAGAAAAAAGAAATTTCCAATGACTGGATAAACATGTAAAAGAAGAGTGAATGTGAATTTACTGAGAGAGCCATTTCCAGTAAAGTGGGTGTGAAATCAGAAGCTCTCTACGGAGCAGGAAATAGCCCTGCAGCACACCCACACCTCTTGATTCTTCTGATATACAGAGGCCACACTATGAAAGGCTTTACAACGCCATGAATGCCTTTCAAACAACACTGTTGCAATGTAGGATACTGCATAGATCCTTGTTTGGGCAAAGAGGGTGAATTTTCCTCAGAACACTTCCAGAAAGCCTGGGCTGTGTGTGCACACATCCAGGCAATGCCTCCATGAGGTACGAGGGGAACTGACCTACAGTGCTACGGAGTCTGCCTTGTGTGTTCTAGGGGAGATGCCTGACATCAGAGCAGGGAAATACTTTCCTATAGATCCTATTTGTGTAGCAGTCGTAAGATTGCTACTTTCTGGAGCAGAAGAGTTTATCTGAAACGAGTTTGCTGCATGGAGGGAAAATCAAAACTGATCGGTTGGGCAGTCAGCTTTTTACCCAAACCTAAAAGAACCAATTGTTTATGAGGAGAGCAGAGGGGAAGAGATGAACAGATTTCTCCAGATTCCTCAAGCCACCTGGCAAAACCAGGATGGATTCCAGCAGGGGTTAAAAAACCTGGACAGGGAATCTGAATTACAATATTTGCAGTGAAAGGAGCCTGAGACATAGGCAGAGAAGCTGTAGGTACAGTGCATGTTCGACAGGAGAGTCACCACAGAACGACCCTCCTGACTTTGTGTCCAGCCGTCCCTTGTGCCAGTGGCTGCTGTCCTCTCAGGCTGCACTATGGCATGCACTGAGGGTGGCAGTGTGACAGAAAAAGTAGCTCCTTGTCTCCCTCATCCGGTGATTTCAATATCAAACCTGTGGTACCAGCTGATATCCGAGCACAAGAGCATTTGTTAGCTGGATCAGGTTGGGCTGAAAATAAGTCACTGGCCCAGACCAGTAATGCACAGAGAAAGTGAAAAGATGAGGAAGGTGTTAGGGATTGAGTTGGTTTCTTAGTTTCGTAAGACAAATCCATGCAGACTTAAGAATGTACATCAGATTGTTTTTATTGTTTATCATTATTTCAAATGGCAGCTAATTTTTAGAGATTTAAAAGTGAACAGTCAAGCCAATTTCTGCAGTGTTGTTCAGAGGACAGAGGAGACAGCAGCCTCACCATTGCAGTAACAAGAGGCAAAAGTAGAAGAAAAAGAACTTCTCAGATGAGCTTTACCAAAGGCTTCACAATGCAGACCTCCCTGTGCCCAGCATTAGCACCTTGACCTGAAGACTCAAAGTTTTCCTGGCTGCAAGCACCTGAGTTTTAACTGAGGTAAACATGTGGGCTGTTCACTGTTTCCTTCAAGGGGAGGCAGGATCAGACGTTTTCAAGGGAACAGAAGTCACTTATTTATAGTATCAAGCCAGTGGCCTGACACAGCCTGGATGTCTCAACAATCCAATAGTGAGCAAAGCAGACAACCCCACACCGAGGAGAATGTGCAAGGACTTATCACACCTGGAAGGAGGGAGTCCTTTGTACTCTTATTGCCCAGATAAGCAGCCCAGGCTTCAGCCCTTACAAGTGTGTGAAAATCGCCTGAACTTTTACAGGTTCCCAGCTATGAAGTCGATTACTGAAAAAGCACAAGACACACTCACAGCAATTACTTTTCTGAAACCACACATCAGGTGGGAAATAAAAATATGGAAACTCTTGCATGGGGGAGAATCAAAGACATTTGAAAACAAATTGTTCTAGCTCAGCTTTTCTGTTCCTCAGTGGTAAGAGGGTCACACTTGCTGGCATGAATCTTTCCACAAGAGACCAGATAATTTTGAATAGGTTTCAAAGTGAATACTACAATGCAATCATACAGGTTTTTTCCCATCTGTATCGCTTTCATAGGGAAAAAATGTACCAGGTGGGAATTATTCCACAATGGTAAATTTGCAGTCTTTGTGCTGGGTTTTTTTGCAGACTGTAAAGTAAAAAGAAAAACAGAAATTTAAACTTCCTATCAGCCACTGCTAACAAATGACCGTGTGCTGCCAGTAATGTTGCAAAGTGACAGGATTCCTGTTGTTAAACTTGATGAGCAGCAGCATCGCCAAGGAACACGTAACAACCCGTGAACTTTTCACAAAGACACTTTGCTTCCCATAGATCTCCATACATAACCTTTACTGGTCTCAGTAGGATCATTACATCCATTAGACTGTGGACTCAGCACTGCTTTAGCTCTTAAGTTAATACAACTGAGACTTTTTTTTTACTTTCCTATTGGGAAGTAGCATGTGCAATTTTAGTGATTTCTTAGATCATTCTATAAGTAAATCAAATATTCTTTCAAGCCTAGTTATCAAAATTGTGTCCTTTGATACTACATCCTCCATCAAACTGCAGTAATCCAGATCAACACATTTTAAACCTCCACTATCTCTCCTAATATCATTCTAGCAGATAGAGTAATTAAATTTGTACATTTTTTTTAAGTCCTACTCAATAAATCTGAATAAATTAACAACGCATTACTAAGGCTGCTACATTAAATTTGCATAGTGCATTTAATGAATATGCAACTGCAAGTGAAAAGGTCTGCTACTGTGAACCTTCCACATTAGCATAACTACTTCCAGCATGTTTCTTAAATAATGCACTCATTTGCACATCACTGACTTGGCTAATTCTGACTTCAGTCAGGGTAGCCTTGTAATTAAGACTCTTGCTTTAATTTTTAATGAAGTTTATGTTACATCAATCCTGACAGTAATGAGGGGACATGGAAACAAAAAGGCCGCTAATAATTAAATTCACAAACCAGTTTGAGGGATAATAATTCCTGAGGAGAAATTACATGACTAATTATTAATTAAATATTCATACTATTGCAGGGCCATCTCCCTTAACTGCTCCTTCTTGTTGGTAATAATGCTGAGATGTGGATGCCTCCTGCAACCATTCTGATTTTAAGGTCTTTGGTTAATTTTAGTGCACCATTAATCAATATGACACAAAAAATAAAATTGCTTTAATTGGTATCACTTTATTGTTTCTAAATATTACTACAGTTGGTTTAGTTGTGTAGAATTAATCTAGTTAGTCGGTGCCCATTTTATGGCAACATAAATCCAGTTTATATCCATAAACTTCTAATGGCAGGACAACTTGACCTTTTTTTGTAACATTACTGTTTACAGATAATTACACCAACTCTTTAAAAGGTTGTTTAATAGCTTTGCATTCATCATAGTAAAATGAAAAACATGCATATTATTTAACTCCAGACTGTTCTAAGAAGGTCTCAAAGACCCTAATTTACCCCTGCTGAAAAGTAAGCAATATTAATTTGTGTATTTTTAAGAAATCTATGAGAGCTTTTCCTCAAATGCATACAAACAGATCACAAGTGTTTGTGTATGGATCTCTAGTCATTGTTCACACATTTTAGATGACATACATAACAGAATAACAGCCCTTCAATGATATCTCTCACAGAAAGAAAGATGTCAGTATGTGGCTTTTCTATCACACAGGTCTTGAATTGGTAGTTTTCCAATCTCTCATACATAAATACCATAAATTCACATGGGACTTAGACTGATTAATCCTAATTTATGTCAACATTTCTATCAGCCAGGATTCTGCTTACTGAAAGTGTCATAATAAACCTTTAGGATTACATGTTTACTAAAAGAAGTCCAGTTTGTAGGAAAGTTTAGCAGAAGAAAAGAAATTCCTTAAATGAAGCTTATTAGTCACCAAACTCAGTTGGACTATGAATTTGTTTTAAAGTATATGTTAGTGCTTTAAAGAGAGAGTATTTTGCATAGCATAAAATTGATTCTCAAATTATTAAAAAGACATAAAGCATGTCCTTTTATCCTGAAGGGGCATTTGGAAATTCTGAACCAGGGCAAACATTTCATTTTTCTAATAATTCAAACTAGTTGATTCATCAAAGTGAAACAAGTCCATCACCATACATGGGGCAATGATTCCCTTTAGCAAGCACTTGTCACATTACTACAATCTGACAGGTTTGTAGGGCATTATTACTAGCTCTGATTTGTACCACTCTATCCCTTTTACTAAATCTTAAAAATCTTTTTAACTTTTCTTTTTTCCTCTACTCTCTTAAACTAACACCTGAAGGCAATTTAAATATACCACTCCATAATGAAATAGCACTTTCATTCTCTCTAGAATTAAGATGTCATTATCAACCATCTGTTCCTGGTCCTGCTCTCTATTTCTTCCATCAAAGAAATAATTCCAGGCATGAAACACCTCATTGGAGCAACAATCACCTGAAACTGCTGGAGTGCTGCAATGTGAGGGTGGGCCCAGCTTGCAGGGGAAATAGCAATTGAAGGAACTTTTTCAGGTAATTCGGTGTCACTTTATACAGCAGGTGAGGAGAATTCCTGCTGGGTCTTTCTCCCCATTCCCTGTCTCTTCAAGCAGCACCATTGCATTGCTACCTGTGCTCCTGAGAGGGCAATATCTGGTACACAGGACAAAAGGCATCTGCAGTGTCCTCAGGTCAAAGCTCCAGTTTAAGGGCCAGATACAGGGCTCATACTGAGCCATCTCAATGGAAGTCTTGGATTCTGAACTAGGATTTCATGGTAGCAGTTGGGAAAGCACAACTGCAGCTGAGCTTCTCTGAACATCACCAGCAGTTTTACACACATGAGCTGTGAGTAAAATTTGACATGATTTTGCTTTCACAAATCTAATCCTTCTGCAACAGGATAACCACCCCGTGGGAGGGAGAATCAAAAAGAAAAGGCAAACTTCATGGGTTGAGATATGAATGGTTTACTAACTAAAACGTAATAGAATATAATAATCATAACAAAAAGGAGGGCTAGAGAGAAATAAAACCCAAGAGAAAGAGCTGCTGTACAGAACAGTTGCTCACCACCCACTGACTGACACCCAGCCTGTCTCTGAGCAGCAATCAGCACTCCCCAGTCGACTCTCCCCAGTTTGTGTGTGACATTCCACACCTTGGAGCATCCCTTTGGCCAGTTCGGGTCAGCTCTCCCAGCTGTGCCCCCCACCCAACATCTTGGTACCTGCTCCCTGGCAGAGCATGAGGCATTGGAAAGTCCTTAATGTAGTGTAGACATTACTTAGCAACATCTAAAACATCAGTGTGTTATAGAAAGGGACAGTCAATAGCTAACATGTAAGCACAAGTCAACTACTGGGAGACAGCAAATGTTAGTTCAGACAGCAGATGTTAATTACAGAACTTAAGAAACCGAATTCGCCTTAATCTTGTCAAGATAGAAGAGACAAAGACTATCTCAAAGACTGCTGAATCATTCCTCAAGGGGCTCTGCATGCCCAGAGAGAAAAGGTGAAAAGTGCACTGGGAGGAAGACTACTGGCCTTCATCAGAAAGACCCTCGAAGAAGAGGAGAGGCCTTCCTCAGTGCGACCACCAGGACACACAGCGCATGCGTGACCCGTATGCTGATGATACTAATGACTTACGAGAAATAATTTGTATAACCACGCCTGTCTCAAGGAATGTGATGAATATTCATAATTCAACTTATAACACTGTGTTGTAGAGAGCACCGGTGTGTGTTTTGGTGGAGAAATCCCCACACACCCGGCGCGCCGAATAAAGCAAATACCCGCTTCTCGGACTGTCTCTAAAGTGTCTCTTAGCCTGGTTAGGGCGATTCATCATCAACATTACTCTTGTACTGAATCCAAAGCACAGCACTGTACCAGCTACTAAGAAGAAAATTCTTTCCGTATGAGCCAAAATCAGGACAAGAGCAAACTCTAAAATGGGTAGAAAATCACCCTCGAGAGCAATTCCTGGTGTTCCAGTGTCAAACTCCACTGTCAGGTTGGGCTCTCCATGCTTCCATCCTGCATTAGTATCAATCCATACTTTCACCATTGACTTGGATGACAAGAGAGCATGCTTATAAATCTACTGCAAGGTGGGAAGGATTGTGAATGTTCTCAAGGAATAAAATTCAAAGTAATCTTGCCAGATAAGAAACACCTAAACTAAATGGAGATAAGCCCAGAGGAAGACAACCAGATATAACATAACATTAGAGCAAGCAAATCCCATTGGGGAAATGGAAACAACTGGGGTTCTGTTTGTCCCATAGAAGAGGTTTCTCACAGGAGAGGAATAAAGCCTGCTACTAAGGAAATTATTTTTCCCCACATCCATGATGATGGCAATAAGAAAAACTAGTCATGTACTTCAGCAGGAAAATTAAATATTAGCATTAGCACTGGAATATGTTGTGCATCTTAATTATCTAGGTTTATGAGCAGTATAGACAAAAATCAGTCAGGAATTACTTCTGTGGGGCTGATCCAAACTTAGGAGAGAAGACAAGCTACATGTCTTCTTCAGGTATCTCAGTCCTGATTCTAGAATGAGTGCAGTTCTATGCAAAAGCTGTGGTTGTGAACGTGCCTGTGCACTGCACCTACAAATCCATCAGTACAACTGAATAACTACTGACAGAAACTTGAGGTCAGTTTTGGGGATACAGAGGAGTTAGAGTGCTTAAATGAGGCCTTCAGCTCCCTAAGAAGATAAAATTATAGGTGCTGAATAGAAGAAAAGAGATGACTCCTATTAGACATGGAAGTGAAAAGGATGAGGAGTGAGTTGGAATTGAAGGAAGGGACTGGGGGGGGGCTGGGCAGCAAAAGCTTCCTTGTGAACAGGACACAGAGGGCCAAGGACTGCTTGGTGACTCTGTTCCTTTTCTCTTCTCTTTGTGCTGTTCACCTCAGAAAGTGAGTGTTAACAGTATGAACTGCAGAGTGACAGAGTAGGATAATCACGTTATTGTAAATCTAATGAAAGAAATGGCACGTGGTACCGAAAATCAGCATCCAAACAATGCCACTTCAGCAATCAGCCCCTTCAAACACCACCCTCCCAGGAAGTAACTCCATATAAAAGAAGTTTTTTATATGTTCATTTTTCAGCAGCCACCATGTCAGTTAAGGTGACATATTAACATTCAGTGCTGCAGGCCGTCAATATTTCCTAGAGGAAAGTGACCTCAGTCACCTTGCAACCCATCAGAAGCTACAGCATTCTGACCAATGTGGGAGCAAGGGCTCCAAGTCAGGGAGCCTAAGAGTGCCTGGCACAGGAAATCAGCTTGAGTCTGAGTGTCCCCTAATACATTTCCCTTCTACAACTTCTCAATTTTGGCAGTACCATAAAAAGCAGAAGATGATGTGAGGGAACAACCATACTTGAAAATTTGTGCATAGCTCTTTTAGGAATCTACAGACTCAAATTTAACATATGGACAAAATAGTCTGAAGACATGAGACAGCATTTTAGCACATAGAATTCAATATGATTTCATAGCTAATAGGTTAGCATGACCTATCCGTTCCTGATATGATGTATACTGCAATGCCTAAATATTGCTTCATTACCCTTGACACTACACCTTCAAAAGCATACAGCCCATCAGACTGAGCATGCTGCCCAGGTGGTTTAGTGTTTTAAGACACACAGGTGATTTTGGAGATACTTGGGCCATATCAATGCACATTCATTAGTCAATGTCTAATCTGTAGGAAGAATATGTAAATTACCTACTAGAAAGAAAATATTTAGGCAAAAGTCCCTGTGCTGGTTTTCCTACACTGTCCAGCAGAAGTTGAGTGCATTCAGTAAAGGTGCAGAAGCTTAATAAAGATTTGAAGTTAGCATTGTTCTACTTTTAGGTGGGAGACAAGTGAGAGAATATTTCTAAGGCAAGCTGGGCAGCAACACTGCCAGTGATTCCCTCCATCACATTTCTCAGTTAGAAGCCAGAGGCAATGCAGAGGGACTCTAACACTGCCAGACAGCACCAGCCATACCCCCAAATCCCAGCTGGACTGGTTTTGTCTGGAAGAGAGTTAATTTTCTTCACTGCAGCCCACATGGTGCTGTGCTGTGGATTTGTCACCAGACAGTGCTGATATCACACAGATGTTTTAGCTACTGCTGAGCAGAGCTTACACAGTGTCCAGGCTTTCTCCATTTCTCACTCTGCCCCTGCAGTGAGGAGGCTGGGGGTGGGCAAGAGGCTGGGAGGAGACACCGCCAGGACAGCTGACCCCAGCTGATCGAAGGGATGTTCCACACTGTTCATCATGCTCAGCAGCAAAACTGAGGCAAAGAAGGAGGCAGGGGGGACATTCAGGGTGATGGCACCCGTGTTCCCAAGTAACAGCTACATGTGAGGGCACCCTGCTTCCCTGGAAACAGCCGAACATGTGCCTGCTGACAGGAAGTAGTGAATGGATTCTTTACTTTGTGTTGCTTTCTTGGGCAGCCTTTGCTTAACCTATTAAATTGTCTTTACCTCAACCCACAAATTCTCTCACTTTTGTCCTTCTGATTGACTCCCCCCACCTTACTGGGGGTGCAGTGGCTGTGGGTGCCAGGCTGCCTGCTGGGGCTAAGCCATGACACCAGTGAGCACAAATCTGTATTTTGGCCTTGCACAAGCCTACCTGTAGCCTGCTGGGGTCCATAGCTGTGCAGCACAGCTGGCTGATCAAGTTCTTCAGTCTGCATTTACAAGAACTACAGCCCATCCCTCTGTGCAAAACTGCCAAGACTTTTAACCCCCAATACACCAATTTCAGATGCCACTGTCCATTCTTCCCACTTACTCACATAAAATCCCAATCTCGCAGCAGTTCACTTTCTCACCCACTAGAACAGTGTGGAAAGCACAGCGTGTCCCAAACACCTCTTCTGCCAGAATTTGGGTCCTTAGCAAGAATAAAATAATACTCTCCAACAGTCTCTTTGCTCACTGCAAACTCTGATACTGTCTGATAATGATAATTCAGTTTCTTCTAATGACTATTTCCACTGTACTTTATCATTAAGATCTAATAGTTTAAACACCTAATGACAATAAGTGCAGGTTTACTCACACCATGTCTTCCCATTGTTTAAAATCCACAATTTCAGTAAGCATTCCCAACATTTAATTTATTTCTCAAAACTGGAACAGAAAAATGATCCCAGGATCAAGTGCAATGAGAGCTCTAAATCCACACAAGGAACTCATGGTTTCCAAGGGGACCTACATTAGTAGAGAAACCTGCTTGTGACCAGCAAGATGCAGATACTATTTTATAAATATAGTTGGATTTTTACTTTTTCAATCAGCAAAGCAGAATTTTCATCATACTTTCTATGAACTCAGTTTGAGTTTTGTTTTTTATAATTACAGCAAAACGCAATGATGGGAATTTCTTTTACCCTTCAACATCATGAACTAGTCAGATGAGAACTTTGTATTGCATAATACATGATGCCCTGCCTTACATGTGATATGCTTTACAAAAATCTTAGTCTAATTGTGAAAGACTACTGTTACAAAATATTCTCATCACTGGCGTGTTTAATTGAGCTCCTGAGAGGCAGTATCAGTAAGACTTAGGGATAAATAACTGGTAGTCCCATTGGTCTCACCAAGAATCCATTGATGTTTCATAAATCCTAGTCAGTACAAATCTAATTGAGTTACCATGCTGAATTAGCTTACATCTAAATGGCATTCATGTCTACAAATGGAATAATTAGAGGCTAGAAAATGGGATATATGAAGTGCTATCCCAAGTGACAACAGCAAGACATTTGTATTCATTCAATCAACTGCTTTAAAAAAGCAGATGCAATACTTGATTTGGGGTTGATGACGAGACAGTGTTATTGAGTCTAGCAATGATATTAGACAGAGAATGTTAACTGCTTCTTCATATCCATCTATTTATATTTATTCTAAGAGATTCTTCACTTTGATTCTTTCAGATTTTGCTTTAGGATACAAAGTCATTACATGACTACCATGACTACATAGTCCCTATTTTATATCTAGGGTAATGAAATCAGCTACACTCATTAGCGCTCTTCTTTCCACTACTAGAACTCTAAGATGAATAGAAAATAAATCAATAAATAACAGGGCTTCAAAAAGAACTTTCAAAGCTACTAATATTTTTAGCCTCAGTACTGAAGGAGTCTTTTTAGACAGAATAAAGCAAATAGGACTGTTCATTTTGTCACCTTGCTTAGCCACTTTGTTCTGTGTACTAAATTAAATAAGATACTGTTACACTCCCGCTGGAGTCCGGTGTCACCCTGCCAGTGATACCCTGCATTACACACTGACATTTATCAGATGCCACTAGTTGGCTGGTTCAGGTTTAGTTAAATACCATCTGGTTTTTTCAGGACAAATATAAAACATGGCTATCTCAAACTGTATATAAAACCTATTAAATTAGGATGAATCTTTGCAATGCTGGATAAAAGATTCCTTTAATTCAAAAAGTAGTCTAATTTGCATGCGTATTTTATTTATTACACCAATTAAGTTTTGCAAATAGTTTGCAATGAGGTCCCTATGACCTAATAATTCACAATTACTCCTGGGATATCCTGCCCACTTTAGCACGTTTTGAATAATATTGCTATCTCCTTGAGAAAAATAATGCATTTTTTACATGATGAATTTATTAAGAGTGCACACATCTCTTTCTTAACCAATTTTACTCTAGACAGGGTTACTGGAGCTACTTCATAGACCTTTGACGTGTTGGTTAATGAATGCTTTCCTTCAGCTTCCTCTCTTCTCACATACTTGTCTCCTAAGCTCTTGTGGAAATCCCACATATATACAACCGAGATGAGCACTCCAGGTGGTAACATAATATAGATGAATAATAACCATTTGAAGCTGCCAGGAAGAGATTCTCTTTCTGCTCTAACATTAAATAATGGGGAATAGTTGAAAATGGACATTGTGGGGCAAACTTACTGCAGTCTAACCTACCCAAGACTGGCAAACTTGCTTCAGATTTATACTGTGGAATTTAAGTTCCAAAAAACTGCATCAGAAAATAAAAATTGGACAGTCACTTGTATCCATTCAAATAATGACAAGTTACATCGACTTAGTTTATAAAAACAAACTACCATGTAGATTGCTTTGCTTTAATAAGCTTTCTAAGGAATTTTAAATGAGCTCAGAGTATGAGAAAATACTTTGTTTTGGTACAGTGTTCAAGCAAGCATTGGCATTTCCTTGTACTTCACACATGTGGTTTCCTCCCTTAAAGCATTCAGCTAGTAATCTGCACTTCTATATTTTTAATTCCATTACAAACAAACAAAACTCTTTATAAGAAAGAAAATTTGTAGCTTGCAAAGACAGTTATGGAAGATTATATATTTGCTAAAAATATGAGCAAAAAACCCCAGGCTTATTTTTCATGTGACTTTCACATGCAAACTTGAATATCTATGTTTTTGGAGAAGGTGATTCCTATGGGAGTAGAAATCTGCTCAAGAAGTGAGTACCCTGCAACGGAATGTAATTTTCTTTTTAAACTGTCTATACATAGTGATATAGATCATCTTGGTATTCCTACATCTTTTTTAATAAAGCTTACTTGGACACACTCGGATAAAACCCCAAAACCGGTATGTCAGAGTGAGAAGCCCACCTTCCCGCGTCCTTTCAGTACTTTTGCTACCAGGTGCTTTCCAACCCTTGTGAAGAGGCCGGGGGAGCAGCAGAGGCCCCGAATTCCCTCATCCCAGCAGCAGGAAGGCTGGAGCTGCCCAGGGCTCCCAGCGCTGCTCAGGAGGCGCGTGGCTGAGGGTGAGGGAGCCTCCCTGGATATTCCCTTTTCTCTGGTTTGACATGCTCTGCTATCGCACGCTGCTCAAGTACAACACTGAACACGCGCTGTTCTTTCCCAGAGCTAAGAGCTGCTAAGTATTTGTGAGCACATCTCCGAGCACGCGGGCCTTTTGTCGGAGTTCACCCTCCTCACCTTTCACCGCAGGTGGCCGTTCTCTCCCTGCGGGGTTCGCATCCCTTCCCTGCTCCCTCCTTTCCCACAGCTGCCCGACAGCGCAGTGCCGAGCACTGCACTCCTTGTACAGCCAGGCCCTGCCTTGACACGGGGAAACCTCCTCTGCTGCTCTGCACACAGAGGGCAACATCTGCAGCCCTCACACTCCAGATCTACTCAAAAATAGCCAAAATCCTTCCCACTGCTGCCTTCCACCACTACTGGCTCATGCTGAGCCTTTGCAATGGCCCACCAAGTTTCCTGTCCCATCCCATGGCTGATCATCACCTTTTCCTCAGCCATTCCCGTAAGTAATCTCCGTTCAGATTACCTGCCCAGCAAAATGGCTTCACTGGGGCCTTCTACCTCTTCTAACACCTTTAGATTTAAATTCTTTCCTTGTATGTCTGAAGTTCTCTGAAGTGTCTGAAGTTTTTATCAAGTATCTGGATAAATGCACCTGGCAATGTAAGAAGTAAAAGGAACAATTCCCAATTAAGCAACTACAGGGAAAAATAGTTATACTCCTAATTATTTTTTTAAAGTAGCTATTTCCTTATCCCCAGCAAACAGTTTCAGAAGGGAATGCTGCACAAGGCCTACATGTGGCTTTGCTTAGAGTGGGACATAGCTTAGAGAACAACAAAATGAAGGAGTGAGTTCCACATTTTGGTTTACAGTAATTTGTTTTTAAACAAGTTGGACCTGTGGTCATGTGCATGAGAAAATAATCCAAACTTGCAAAAACACACAGAATAAAAGCCTGTAAATGCAGCATAACTCTCAAGTGTCTGGATTCACTGGAGCAATGAGGACTGAAACTGAACCCCTCCCTGGATAAGGGATGTAATGAAAGACCTTACAAAACAAGCTTAAAACAAAGCATATTTACAATAGGCGTAAGTGTAATAGGCAATAACCACAAATGACATAATATTCCAGCTCTTTGAGGTCTTTCTATTTTAATTCTGTGCAATTTCATTAACCCCCTCGCAAGGAGATGTGCTTGAAGGAACTCTATAATATAGGTCATTTTTAGTAGACATTTATATTCCGTTGTTAATTGGTGAAGCAAGGAGGAATGAAATAGCCTGGGAAGTATCCTACAGGGAATAGCTTGCATTGGCAAACAAAATGAGCGAGTAATCTTGCAGATCTGTTTCATTTTCTAAAATCCTTCTACAGCACCACATTTCCAAGTGTAAGCGTGAAATGCAACAAATTAGGATTAGTACAAACCATTGTGTGCTGTGCCAACAGTTAACTGATGAGCAGGGCAAGCGAACCAAACCCCCATTTCTTCTGTGCACCAAGCCAACAGCTGGAGATGGCAAACGCAGGGTAAGACATCAACCCCAAAAATGCTGTGGCAACCACGTGAAGCCAGAATAGAACACTTGGTTTCATGGTGATGGAGGAAGACCTGGTTGGACTACATCTCCCATCATGCACAGTGTATGAATATGATTGACACTTACAGTAACTTCATAAAAACAGACTTGTGACTTGGCTACAAGAAAAAAATACTGTGTGAAATTGCTTGGTGTTATTTAAAAGGACACAGACTAAATGATTGTTTATTGGTATACAAAATACTGAGTGAAATTTTCCCACAGGAGTAGCAGCCTGAATAGTATTAACAGTGCTTTAAACTGTAATGAATTCCCAGTCTAATTCACTATGAGGTTTCAATTTATACCACATTTAGAGTACTCCAGGTTCAAGTAATCACTGCAGTAATTAGCTTACTTCCAGTCCTCCAAAATAAACCCACTAATTTTTGCAATCAGCCTTCATTTGGTTAATCACCAGTTTAATTGATTTAATTAGTTTGATCTGCAAAATTAGTCAAGTGTAAATACTGTTTTGTAAACAGAGTTTAGCTCCAAGCTGTAATATAGGGAATTCTAATTCAAAGCTAGAGTTAATAATAAAAACCAACACACACGATTTTTGTTGCAGTATCCAGCAGTTTTAAGTCTGCAAGACACAAATTTACACTTTTAATAGATAATCTGATTTTATATTAGTGACAATACTGAGGACATTGTCTCTCAGAATTTTATTCCTGACTAATGATTTTTACACTCTGACAACTGACGCTAGAACAGTGTTCTTACTTTCTCTAGGTTAAGAGAAAATTTTTTCCTTTTTAACTTTGTTTCTGGTTTCAAAAAGTGATAAAAGGCATTTATTAATAAGCTAAACCAAAGGAAAAATTATATATAAGGAGAACTGCAGTTACTCCTAAACAAACATTATTTCCAAACATTTAAGAAAGCACACTAGTAAAAGAAGGAAGCCAAGCTGCAACCCTGGGCAGTAACATGCCAGGCAGAGGGAATGTCTAAACAAAAATAATGCTCTGAAATTAGAAGTTGAACAAAATTTGAAATAGCTCTGCAATCAAGGATTTGGCATTCTGGCACAGCTCCATCAGTTGCCGATACAAAAGTACAGTTGATCCCTCTGAAAAACGCTGTGTTTTTCCTGGCAGATACCCAAATTCACCACGTACACATGAAGCTCTTTAAAGTCGCCCCAGAGGATGCAGAGCATTTGCTCAAACCAAGGCAAGATGCTGAGGGTGAGCAGGCTGGCACACCCCTGGGAGGTGACAAATGCTGTCACACAGCACGGTGTGTCACTGCCACACACAGCCCAGCCTTCCACCCCCAGCCACGCAGAGAAAGGGAGCGACTGGGATTCACCAGCTATGACCATGGAAGATTTCTTTCCAAAGAATACCAGCTAGGAACAGCACAAAGCCAGGGTGCAGATAAGGGATCTGTTCTTATCTCTGCTGGGATGCCTTTGACATCACCTCAAGCCATTTAGATTTCCTGAATCTCAGTTCAAACAGTAAATGTAAATAGTGTTCATTCCTAACTCAAAAAAGATTGCATCAATCCATTACCAAAAAGGGGAAAATAAAAACTCCTTCTATTGAAAAACCAGAGTCTATGGACAAAACATCAAAAACTTCTCAGATTATTTTTCCCTATTAAGAAGTATTTATATTTCAGTTTGTTTTAAATTAATTTTCTATTCTCTTTGAGTTTATTTAAAGATTTCTCTTTTTTTTTTGTACCAAGCTTTACCACATCTCTCATCTCAATCTTGTGCCTAAACATAAAATATGTATGCACCTTCTTTTCCTTCCATTTCCTCCACCCCTTTTTCCCAGCTGAAGCCTTTCAAAATACTTCGAAATTGAAGAAATTTAACCACTATCCTCAAACACTCCAGGATTTTCTTCACTGTCTGATAAATTATCTCCTGACAGCAGTCCATTTTCCTAACTGCAGAGACCTTACACTTTCAAAGAAGAAAAAGGAAAGAGGGGGGAAAGGGAAAAAAACCTACAGAAAAAAATCCAGCTACCATTTTTTTCAGTTCTCTTCATTGTATGAAATGGAACACACCTGAGAAGAGATATATTTAAGGAAAAAAATTCAACAGGGAAAACAAGTTTCTGTTCATTGTTATTTGAATTTCTCTCACACAAAATGCCTCCAACTTCACATCAAATGTTTTCTTCAAAGTATTTAATTTTTTGTTTCTTCAATTAGCCACTCAGGGGAAAAAAAAAAAAAACAAACCAGCAACAACAAATCCAAGAGCAACTCACTGGAGCCCTTCAAACTTTAGAAAAGCATTCATCCAGTTCTGGACAGGAGCAGAAGCCAGCCAAGAAAGCTGCAGGGCTTGCACCCAGCCCCGTGCCTAAGCTCAGTGCCAGAATTCATTCCACCCATTGCATCACTGCTCAGCCCACATTCCACCGTGGAAAGACACTGGAAACCCACAAGGTCTAAACTAAGAAGGAACTGCAACATCTGCACTGGTTCTTTTCTATAAATCATTTTAAAGCCTTTTTTCCACCTCTTACGATGTGTTAACTTGTGCATTTGCAAAACCAGCTGTGAATTCTGTCTTGTACATGTGGTGTGGTTACCGCTAAGGAGGGTTTGGGGGATTCACGTAATCCAGGTCCCAGATGTTTTTATTCTCATGATTTGCATTGATGTCTTATTTGTCAGGTCTAATTATCAATCAAATTGACTGAATTAAGTCAACCACTCCGCAGAACACCTATTTATGCACATGATCAACAGCAGAGCCAGGGTACAAACCTGAAGAGGTTCCCAGTGCTCTTCATTGGGTCTCATCACTGAGGACACAACCCTGCCCCAGCATCATCTCCTGAGCAAACACATCCTGTGTAAGTCCCTCAGTGTCTCTGCAGGACTTGTGTGAATAAGTAACATTTGCTGCATGAAAACAAAACCCCTAATCACCAAGCCCTTGAAGAACAGCACCCTGTGGAATAGATTACAATATTTTAGCATGTTCATTTCATTTGGTGTTTCCACCAGAGCTCCTTTAACAGTGATACAAACAGCACATTGGGTACTCATTACACCACACTGGAGAGAGCAGGGATCTTGTAAATATGCATTAAAGTAGGGTTACATTTTCCTTCCCTGCACACTGTGTCTGAGCTGAGGCACAAACTCGTGTCCTTGAGAGCAGGAGTTGGGGCATATTCCTGGCACGCTGCCAGTCTCTGTGAAATATGTCCTTTTTACAGATGTTTCTTATACTATTGGGAGCAAATTGCTCATCCACATGCACAAAGACATACCTGGATAGACATAAGGTACTATGAAGAAAAAAATGTATGTCTATATTCAGTGAAAAGTGGGTCTAAACAAACTCAGTTTGGAGAGTACTAAGTGTGGACAGCTCTCATTTTCTTAAACACAAGTCAGAAATAAAAACCACACAAATTTCACAGGTGGGTGTAGAAATGTGCATCACTGAGTTTAACCAAATGCAAAGCAGAATTGAAGCTTATTAGCTTTGTTGGCATACATAAGCAACTTATTAACTAGTTCTACAAACAAACTGCAATTTGTCCCTTTGCATCCTGCTGACAGATCTGTCATAGGAATATGAACACTGGGAAGTTTCCAGAGTTCCTGAAGCCAAATCCTGCTAAAGATACAGCACATTTCCTTTTTTTGAGAAGTGAAAGGTGTCCTCAGATTGTTCAGACCTGTTTGATGAATGAGCTGGACAAGAACTTCAGAGTGACAATGATCTGACATCAAAGAGCCCTGCCGGGAGGACAGCTTATTAGCTTATGAGACTTTAAAAAAGGTTTTAGCTTTTACACACCTATAAAAAGAACAAGTCTGAAAGTTTAGAGGATGGGAATCTATTTGATTTCAGGGTCCCATCTCTGCAATCACCAGAGCTGGATCTCTGCACTGGCATTTTGGGGGATCTCCATTTCCACAGTTCTGTCAAAGTTGCCAGAATATATGAGAAGATATTTAGACCAGATTCCTACTCTTAGTTTTACGCTTTCTGTGGAAAGATCCTGCATATGCCTGGAATGGGGTGGATGTATGATATGTAGGCCAGAATAAACACTGCTACTGCAAAGCCCTGTCATCAATATTCTTTAAAATCCAGTTCAGTAGAACAAACTTAATTTTGGCTTAATAACAGGTATTATATAGAGACAAAGTTGTTGCTTTAGTAGTTAGAAACCCTAAAAGCCTTTGCCATTGAACTTAATCACTAAACTTGGGCTCCAAAATCCTATATAACCTGACCACATTGACCATATTTTAATGAATCTACAATTTACTTTATTTTATTTGTATAGCGAGCCCTTTTAGTTTTGCTCTCACAAGAGCAAGAAATTAAAGGATTGAAATACAGTCTGTATTCTTATTTATATGTATTATTCATGTTTTGCAGCTACTGATGAATTTTCTAATTTGTAAGATTTCTTAGGCAATCAAGAGTAACTCTGAAACAACAATGAATGGATAATGAGCACACTTGCTATATTTGATTTAATGCATTTGGCTGGGGTGAACCTATTTGTGTTTGTTTCCTTCAACCATATGTTAGTAAAGTTTCATTAAAATGAAAAAGGGTCATACATATTCCTGCAAAGCATCCTGCACATTCTTCAGCTGCTTTCAGGCCAGTTAATTTCCTGTTTTGAAGGAGCACACAAGTCTCAACAGAAGCTTTAAAACTTATTTGAATTTTAACATTCACATCAACTTATGTTACTGATCATGAATGCTGAGAACTGATTAAGAGTGGTCCATAAATATAACACTTAAAAAGGAAAAATAGAGCTACACACAGTAAATAATTCTTGTTAGAGTCACAACAAAGATTTGCCCTCACCACTCCAATATTGGTTACCCTTTTCCTCCCTTTCCTTATGGTCTATGGATGTAAGCAGAGGAAATGAAAACGCACTGCAGAAAGCATACAGCACTGCAGGCCTCATGTGTGAAGGAATAAAAGGCCATTACTTCATAAACATTCCAGGAGCTCTCAGAATTTCTGGCAGTGCCAGCAGATTTTAGGCGACTTTGAGCACAACGTGGCTCCAAACAATTGCTTAATGACCACCCAGGCATAGGCTCAGACTCAGATACACACCAGAGTTTCAGTCTTAATTCCAAAACAAAGTTACTCACCCTCTGCCTCCGATCGAGGCCTCAAAGTTCTCACAAAAGAAATCTCTCCCTGGCCGTGAGGACCGTATCCATACAAACATTCCCTTCTAGATGCTAAGTGGTTCCCCCCGAGCCGAGCACATTCTCCTCCCGGCCCACGCGGTTCCTGCGTGTCAGACAGCTGCTGTCTCCAGAGGGGCTGATAAGCTCCTGTTAAGCAGCTCTTGACTCCAGGCTGCCTCCAGACCCACACCTGCCACCAAACCCAAGGAGTCTCCCACCAGCTGTGTCCCGTTAAAGTGATTACACATTCGTGCCATCTCCTTTCTCTCCCTATCTCTAAACAGAGACTGTTCCAAGTCATTGCACTGCCTACGTGGATGGCTTCAGGGCAGAGAAAAGTTTAAAAAAAAAAAATTTAAATGGGTGGGAAGAATAGAGGAAAAATATTTTTATAAACCTCCTGGAATTTGTTTTGAATGCTAATTAAGACCACCTTACTCTTCTGAATGCATGTGAGGTCACACCCCACAGCAATTTTCACAAATGCTGACAATTACTTCCAAATGCAATCAGCTGCCTCTTGAGTACCCTGAGCATCAATCGCCAGTCCTTATCTTTGAGACACCAACAACACACCAGGAACCTGCACAGAACTTTTCCGTGGTATTTGAACAGGTTTTAAACGAGTGAAAATCACCTCAGTTTTTATAATCTATGGCATCCCTATAGTCATTCCTTGTTGTCCTGGTTTATTCCTCTAAATCAGACATCATCTTCCACGGATCTGTTTCTGCAGCTCTAGGATTGTTAATTTGCCCTGCAGCACGTGGTCGTATTGGGTAATGTAACAGCCAAAATGAACAAAGAAATGCTTCTGAGGATACTGGGTGAGGCTTTGTATTTCAGACTTCAGCAGGAACACATTGGTTTTAATGATGCACCTATCCCCAGCCTCTCCCCTCAGGACTTTTTAATAAGTGGGTGATATCACATGACTGTCATCATCTTCAAATGGAAGTCATTATGCTGAGACCAATAACCCACAAGGAGCAAATACTGATATTCTTAAGATTATTAATGGAAGTGAGGCCTGAAAATTGCAAGAGTCAGACAGACACTTGTAGGAATAATGTAATCCCAATTAACAGCAACAGGTTTATATAACCATATCTGAAGGTAGCAAATGTCACTTATGAAGGAAAACGTTGTCAGAATAAATTTTTTAAAAGTAATGGGAATAAAATAAGATATAAAAGCTGCCTGCAAGTTGGCACTTCACCTACTCCCCCACCTTCTGTCTGCACCATACGGCGCAAGTCAGCTGAGAGAGACAGAGTTAATACGACCTCTTCATGCAGTTCTGTGCTTTCATATGATGTTTATTTGGCTACATTCTACAGGACTTAAGAAATTATGTTTTCATAAGCCCCCCTATACACTGGGACTCTGTAGCATTTTTAAAACAATGCTGCAGATGTGAAGTATCATCATACTTGGAGAGTTGTTAACTTCACCCTATTTTCAGTGCACAGCAGTGGCACATGCTTTGGGTTTCAGAGCTTCACAACAGCCTGATTGTCACATTTGGTTTAAACTGCTCTACAGAACTTAGAAATCTTGTTTTAGAAAGTACCTCAAAGCCTAAACTGCATGACTTTGAATGAGGCAGCAGGTGCCAACCTGATGGATATGCAGACAGAATAGTTCATGGCTGTAAATAAAAGCCAAAGTGGGATTTGAGGAAAGCAATTAAGACCCTAATTCCTAGTGAAATCGAAGGCGTTTCAGTGGACTTAGGAACCCAGTACCTTTCTTGAAGCATATCAGCATTTTAAGGCATAGCCACACCTCTATGTCTGGGTTGAAAACACAGATTTGGAAAACATTTACCTGTTTCCAGAAGGAACAGCCTGATCTTCCACACACTGTAAATAACCCTGTGTGCATCTGTGTATACACACACACAGCACATTGGCTACATATGGCAGAAGCTGCTAAGACATTTCAGGAAACTTGACCCTCCCCATCAATCCCTCAGCTTCCTGCAGGAGAGTCCCAGGATAATTTGGCAGATGCTCTCACTCACTTCCCCCAAGAGCTGCAGCTTTATATCCCTGCAAGCCCTGCTGAGGTGTGTGTAGGCACAGATACAAAAAGTGCCCTTGAATTGATCCCAGATCTCTGCTGCCAACCCTGATCCATTTGAATGCTGCCTCAGCTGGGTGGCTCTCCTGTTCCTGCTGGTGCCTCACCCTCAGGAGCCTTCCTGGTCAGTGAAGTCTTCACAGTCTCTGGGAAGACTTTTGCCCATTCTAAGCTATAGTTCCTTAATCTCTCCTGTGAAGCAGCTATGTCAAATAAACATGTTTTACAAACAGTGGTGCTCATTTGATGCTGAGGTACCACAGCCACTTGAAACGCTAAACTCCAGTCAACCTTTATAATGCCTTTTCTTTTTTTTCATGGCAGCATTGCACATCCTTGTGTAGCTACTGTGAATATTCAAATACTGTAATTGGAAATGATTTACTTTGTTTTGAATTAACTAAAATTCCATTGTTAAGCACAAATACTGCTTCACTAAATCATCAAGCTTTTAATAGGTCCACATGAGCAGGTTACCGAGCGTGTTAGGATTTATAATGCTCCTGGGGAGCTGACCACTGTGTTATGCTTCCTGCTGCTAGGTAATATGCATGACACATTTCTGGACACTAATTCATTTATTTAATAGTAACAGTATGCAAAAACAGAGTTCAAAATGAGGCTGACAAAGAAGGTATAAAAGTTTTATTAATCCATAGCTAATCAAAGGCCAGAGGAAAGCCTATAATGGTGGCATTTACAGACCATATCGAATGTGAATAAATTAAATTTTTGTTTCCTAAAATCTTACTAATAGGATGTATTCAGCTTGAAACATTTATACTTTTAATTACAGTGGCAGCCAATTTAGAGTAGGTATCTGGTTGTACAGCACTTAAAACTTTGCATCAAGGATCTCCACAAATCCCCTCATCAGCTATTCTTTGAATCCGATTTGTTACTGTGTGCACTGTGTCCATGCTCAGAAATAATAACATTATTTACTTTCTCATTTAATTATACAGTGACAGATTACTTGTAGGGGGAAAGGTCACTGAGGGAAAGTATTGTCTTCCTTTGAGAGAAATCCCCCTGAAAGACTCAGCATCATGTACGTACAATATGACTTTGCAGATCTATCCTTCAAATGTTTGTATATAAGAATAAATCGATAGAACTACTCATAGTCATTGCTTCAGGCAAAAGTTTTCATAGGATCATAACCTCATTTCCAGCAAGCTATCAAGCACTCAAATTACACTGCAAATTTTGTTTGAAAAAAAACTATTAGTCAGTTACTAATAGTCAGTTACTAACATAAATAATAGATGACTCACAAATATAAAGAAAACTAAATGGAAACAAATAGAAAAATGATCTCATACTAATTTGATCGGTGTTCTGAAATATCCTTAAAATTTTAATTACTTTGATCCAAACCTTTCAGAAAGCAATCCAGGGAGACAATGCTCCAATTAAGAAATGAGGGGGAGCACAATGCTTGTATAGAATATTTTAGATATCAGGACAAATTTCGATAACATTGTCATTACTTCCTGTTCTGCCCCACCATTTGGAGCTGGGAAAATACGACATTTTGCTGGAAATACAAAATTATCCTCTTTAGTTTACTTCAGAAGCAAATGCGCATGTGAAACTTGCAGTTCCATGCCACTGATGAGCCCTTAGCTAGCCAAGAACTTTGGCATTTCCCAAACAATACAGTAATTCTATGCAGGTGGAGGTGACTGTCAGCTGCTTAAGTGAAGGTACATCCTTCAGCGCTCTGCTGAATCACAGACTGAGATTTTGCCGCACACACAGAACCTTCTTGCAGAGCTGGAAACAGAACTCACAGTCTATTGACTGCCAGCTCAGTATTTTAATGGTGGCTCTCCCGTAAGAATGATCTAAAGCTTTCTCAGAGAAGTAAAACTCTACAGAATTGTGGCATTTACTCTCATTGTGGCATTAGACTTCAGTGTCTAGTAAGGATCACTTTGTAAAAATCTTTAGTCTCCTCTTAACTGAGGAATGCTTGCTGCTAACTGAAGTTCTGCCTTTATTTCTTAGTTGATTTCTTTTTAAAAATAAATTAATCATTATTTGTGACACCAAATAAGCTCAAGTCCCTTGATAAAAGCTGAAGGCTGGAAGAGGTTATTTTTATTTTAAATTTTGGGGGCAGAGTAAAACTGGATTAGGATAGCAGTCGTGGTGTTCACAGTTTAAACAATATTGACTCGCATTCAGAGCACCAGGCTGTGACTGAGTAACAGCAGTTGCTGCAGGCAGTGCCAGGGAAAGCTCAGCAGAATTCACAATGGATTTGTCCAACATCCACGTGCAACAGCAGTGAGCATTTGAGAGATCAAGTTATCACTGCCTTAAATCCCCAATCATGTTAGCATACACTTCATAAACCAACTGGACAAGCAGACAACATGGAAAACCTAAAGGTTAAGTACACATTATTGACCTCAAGGACACTGTGTTCTACAGATCATTAAATATGTTGTGCTCTCCTCTTTCAGCCAGTCACACTGAAAAGTGCCCTGGGAACATTATTTAATGCTTAGATGTTCTACCTACATTTGTGTGACACAAAATCAATACCTTCCCCCTAACCTCACTTGCTTGGATTATTCTCAGCTATTAGCTGCTGTTTAAACCACGATGATTCCAATCCTTTGCACGCCCGTGTATGTGGCCATTCCTACATTTTAATGATGAACAGACAGATTGGGAACTCCCCCTTCCTGCATCAAGTACAGCCTTCTCAACACATGGAACAGAGCACAGGTTGGAACAAGGCACTTCTTTGTTTATTGTTTTGTGGAGGAAACTCTGCTTTTTAGGTGGTGGGGATCCCACTCCTCGAGGACCATGCCTGTGCTCCACACCTCCCAGCAGGTGCCTGTCCCTGCTTACTGCACTCCACCACTCCACTTTCTCTCCAGGAACTCTAAACTTAGGCTGAGACTTATGCCATAGGGTGCTGCTGGCATCCAGGCTAAGGAGTGCATAGGGGCAAAACACTGATAGCAGCCCTCAATTTTCTTTGGTGGCTCCTTCTGAGCGTTACTTAATGATTAGGATGTTTCATTCTCAGAGCTTCCACCTTAATCATGTCCTTAACTCTTGACTGAAGACTATGTCAGGAATGCGGCCACGTGTCTGGATTACTTAATACCAAGGACAACATCCCACCAGCTGTTCCCAGGCTACTTTGGCAGCTCCTCCCTGTGTCATTCTTACCCATTTCTCAGTTTACTCCTGGAAAGCCTGACCCCAATCCCAGCTCTAACCCTAGACTAAGATTTATGCAGTGGTACCGACTGAGCTCCAGGTTAAGGGCTGCTGAAGGTGAGGGCAGCTCTCACTTCATTTTACCATTTATTTCTGAGCTCCTCTGTTGCTGTCATTCGTCCCAGTTGTCTGTTTCCTGGAACTGTTTCCTATGGCTCTTTGGGACCACAGCTCTCCTATTCCAGAAGGGAACAGCCCAATTCAACTGCCAACCTCAAAGAAACACAAGAAATGATCGACAGCTGCCAAGTGGGAACCCAGAGCACCACAGACTGGGGCACACCCTTGGGATACTCACCTACTGTTGTTTTTCCCAAACACTACAACATGCACATGTTGAAAGGCTTGGGCTTGCTACTGAAATAAGAAAAACACAGGCACCATGTCTAATCCAGTGATTATCCAATGTATAGTAACCATTTTTACCATGGGAAGCAGTAACTGAACACAGAATTATGGCTGCACATTTCTAGGACAAGCCCAGATAACCAAGGCAGGGGGAAATGGCAGCACTGGCTTTAGTAAGTAGTTCATTACATCATGCTGTTGACTAACCAATGGCTTGGGAAGAATAAGGATGTCCAAGTAAGCTTAACACAGGCTCAGCAAATCACTGCATTTAAATGTCCAATAACCAAATGCAGGGTATTTCAAATCTAGTTCTGTTCTGTGGGATTAACTGTACCTTCCTTGAGATGTGTCATTTTGATGTCTTCAGAGGTTCTAGATACTCAGGGAGATTTTCACTGATATTTTAAAAATAAGTTGAAGCTGCTTATTTCTCAAATCCCTTCAGTTTCTTTCATACAGAAAATTGACAACACTGATTTGATGTCAAAAACAGGAAGACGTTGAGATTAGCACTGAAACAACCTTGAGTCAGTACCTGGCTCTGGAGATTAACACGTGAAAACAAAAGCTCCCCTTGCAACTCTGGTATGAATGGAATTGCCCAAATTCATATTTTCAGTTATATTCACTGCTGCTCTTGGAAAACTGCACTTCGTCTCCTGGTGAAGGTGGGGCAGAGGGGGATGAGAAGCAAAGCAAACCTGAACAGTATTCAGCATGGGGGAGATACGCCCACATTTCCAACTCTTGAAAACATCTGCACTGTGAATAATTTTTTACCAGTTCCACTTCTTCCCTGAAAAGTTATGATTTACTTAGTGATTTCACTGAATACCTCTGAAAGTTGTGTCACAATTTTATCCTGATTTCTCTTGTCATTGTCAACTCTCATTTGTTTGTAGATGTTCTTCACATGAGATGTGCACAGTAGGCAGATCTCAAACAGTGATAGTATTAAACATATGAACAGATTTCAAAGTACAGACCATGTCCTACATCTTGAGGCAGGATCAAGATGATTGATAAACTTGAGCTTTAGAGTATCCTTGAGTTCCAGTAACCCAAGTTTGAGCGGGAGTGAGGTTTTTGTTGTAACACTTGGGAAAAACGCTAAGAGACAGTTTTCTCAGAAGCAGTTTGTCTATAGACTGCATATCTGAGGCCTCTTAAGGAGTCTGTGTGTCAGAGCAACTTCTGTCCCAATCCATGACAGTCCATCACCATTAGCGCACCATCAATTTTTCATAAATTTATGAAGAAGCTTCAGTAGAAAATTACCAACAACCCTAACCACAAATCCTGTAACCCACAAGCAGAATGTATCCTTTCTTCTTTGTAACCCTCCTGCATGTTGTATGTTCCCACTTCTCAGTTTTGTCCTTCCATTCACTCCCTCTTCATTTTCTTTTTTAACTTCTATGTACTGTATTGATTCCTTGTCATTTTTCACGGTCATCCTTATTAATATGCTTTGGAAATTTACTCACACTGCTTATCCAGTTTTTCACCCTTCACATCAAAATATTTCTTTTCTATATTCTTTCTTTTTCTCTCACACAAGTCAGGGTTTTTTTCTTTTGTTCATATTGTATTCCAAATCCCCTTTTGCAGTCCTTTTCTCGACTTTCTCCCATCTGACACCAAACAGCATCTTGGAATTCCATGGAAGTTACAGTTCAGCCATCTCCTGGTCCAACCACAGGCTGCTTTCTGAGCACATGGTCTGGTGTCAGTCACTCCCCACTAACCGGGGGCCCCAATTTCTCAGAGCTCTGTGATGAGCCAGACAAAACAGAGACTCTGCTACACATTGTGAGAGAAAGTCACATCCAATGAAGCACTGCAAGTGTTGGGGTCACAGGCACAGCACCACTGTCACACCAAGTCAGTATTTATTACCCTACCCACTTACAGATTAGACCTGAAAACCCACTGCTGGAAAACAACTAAAATCTTTTTCTCTTGTCCATGGAAAATGCCAAAATATTAGAATGGTTATGACAAAAATTGCTTTTTCAACCAATTCAACAAATAATCAACAAGGCCAGAACCTATCAGTGCATAACATTGAAAGTTGTTTCCATGTCAGGAATACCAGAGGATCTAGTAATTGTCTGTAGGGACTGTTTCTCTTCCTGCTGTTTTTGAGAGTCCACAAAAAATAAACCCTAAAAGCCACTGAATAGTGGTCTAAGAATGGTTATAAATGACACTCAGTGATCCATGGCCATTTACACAGATATTCTATCAGCATTGACAGCAAGATGATAAGTCATTTTATAGGTCTACTCAAAAAGATTGCACTTCAAATGAATTAGAAGTTCATTATTTTATTTTAAAGGTATCCCTTAGCTCAGCTCCAGCTGCAGTGAACCTCTGCTAGGTGTCAGGTATAATTTTATATTTCCAAATGAAAATTCTTTCTTATGGCTACTGACAGATTGCTGAATTTATTTGGTGTTAGATACAGTGCTACCAGTTACACTGTCCTAGGTCATGTTTTGTTCCACAGAGCTGTGCAATTGCTTTGCAATAAATAAATCAATTAGTCTAGATCTGTCGTTATGTAGTAAAATCAGTGTCTGTACTTGATCTCCTGTATTTCAGTATCAAATGCCAGGAATAACCACTGGGGACATGTTACTGAATACAGTTCCCAAATTACAAATATTACACTTTAAATGCACTTAAATACATGAAACAAGTCAAATACAGAGACATTTGTAAAATATTGGTGAGGGCCAAAGACTCAGTTGAGGTGTCAGGTCTGTATACACACAGGTGTGTCCCTGAAGAGTCCCCTCTTTTTCTTTTCTAAGGGACTGATGACCTTGCAGAGTAAGTGCCTCCCCACAGGTTCTGTGGGTGCATTTCTGAGGCTTGTGAGAGCACATCCAGAATCGTAAGACTCCCTTCTGTTTGGTCATGGGTGTCACTGGTAACAGAAGCTTCAATCATGAAAATGCCATTTCACTGAATATTTATTTCTCATAGTAGTCATTAACTTTCAAAAGTGCACTGTGTCACACTGCCAAGAAAATGCAGCCTTCCCTAAGGACTTCAGCATCTGAATAGAGACATGACAAAATGACAAAAGACAAAACAGACAGAGGAAGTGAAGTGCAAAATGCAAGATATAAATACAAGATTTTGAGTTATCTTAAAGGCATTATATTGGTCTGGTTTTCACATCAATTTCTGCTGTTGCTTCTGTCTAGATAAGCATGGTGAGGAGCTGTGACCTTGCATGTTACACCAGTCGATCTGTGGACATTATATTTAAGTACATAGATACCTGTACACACCTATGTACACATTTATATACACACAAGTGCATATAATGATATTACCAGAGAATGTGGTAAATTACTTTTCTATCCAGATTGCCCAGTACTTTCAATTTTAGAGGACATTTGTGCCCTCACTTCTAAAAAGTTCTCACACCTCCATTGTGTGTAGAAGGTCTTTGATAAGCAGCCCTGCAGGTGGTGAAGTGCCCTTTCTTTGTCTCATGAAATCCCATTCAGCTTTGGCAGAGAGATAAAGTGGAGCATCACGGTTTCCCCTTTCTCGCCGCCTCTGCAAAGACAGTTTGGCAGCTTGCCCGAACTCCTGAAGCTCCCTACACAGGCTGCCTATCACCACCAAAGGAGCTGCAGCTGATGCTGCAACTGAATGTACCCCTGACCCACAAGGCAGGGAGAAAACACCACTCCCTACTCAACACAGGGACTTCTGGCATCTTCCACGTCCTCACTCGAGGCAGCAGATAAGGGCAGCAGGATCCTCAGCTTGTTTGGGAGAGGGAGGAAGATAAGCAGAGAAACTCCTGATCCCACCGATTCACCTCCCCGAGCATCCTCACTCTTCCACTCCCACTCACTCCTCTTTGCCATCTCTGCATGCTCTTTTCTCCCTTCTCTGGTCTCAGCTACCCACAGGAGGAAGGGTTTGCAGTGTCTCAGTTACAGTCTCAGTGAGGGCACCAAAGGCAGGTGAATTTCTGTTTGGCCCCATGCCCGTTACATTCTCTGGAAAATGACCAAGATTTCCAGATTGCTTCCAGATTTATTGTGCAGGAATTCCAACTAGGCTGCCAGTTCCAGAAAGCAAAGAAAAAAGAAAAAAAAGTCAACTTTCTGTTGACTTCCACCTTGGGGAAGTCAAACAGAAAGTCATGACATAGGCAAGAAAATCCAGCGGCACAGCACTGCTAGCTGGGCATCCTTGGAGAACATCTCTGCACAGCACCTGCAGGTCAGGCCAGGAGTCCTTGGTTCCGTGTTCCTTTGCCACAAACAACTGTGAAACTCCAAGACAGTAATAATAATAAAGTTTCTCTTTCTATTGTGCCGTCTGATTCACACAGAATATAAAAGACAACAATTGTTTTGCTAGTCTGAAAACTCAAGGTGTGCAGATCTATACAATAAATTTAAAAGAATTGCTACTGTCCAAATTAATATCGATTTAGTTTCACATGATTTTGCTTTTTATTGTGGCTTATTTACTTGCATTTTAATTGGGAAATCTTTTAAAGCAGCTTAATTGCAAAGTTAAGCCCAGAAAAGCTGCCTCGACATCTCTAATTCAGCCCCTTGTGGCTATACACCACAATGTAAAGAAACAAGAGAACTGCAGAAATCACTACAACTGCATTTCAGTGCTGAAGCTTTGATGTCAGTAGATGTAACATTAGTGACAACAAAGCAAAGCAGAAATTCTTTTCTCAACCTAACTGCAAACACACCTTCTGTGCCCACAAACATCTGATCTACTTTGTCAGAGCTGCTTCAATTAGACCTGCATCTTCAGGAGCACCCCTGCTGGCCTACCTGGGGCCGAAGAACAGCACGTGCTCAGAACTAGGTGCAGAGGGTCACACTGCTCTGGTACTCAGCCTTTAGGTGAGAGCCCTTTGCCTTTCCTTCTATCACAAACAAGATGGGCGTCACTCATTTATAAGGTAATTGCACACACTTTTATGGTCTGATTTCTGCACTGTAGCAAGCTTTAGCTACCCAGGATGAAAAACTGTAGATTAACTGGTTTTTGCCTTATTTCAGCCACTGCCTATACAGATACTTAAACTTCTTATTTAACTCCATGGACTTAACTTCAGGCACCTACGTAACGGCCTTTTAGCAAAGATTTTTGTGGTTTTTGAATGGGGGCCTTGGAGAAAAATTATTTTCCTTCATGAATAAAATTTACAGTTTAATGATATGAAACATTTCTAGGGGAACAGCCACATTATTGCAGCTGTGCAATGTTAACACCACAAAAGAATAGGAAACAAATATTAATGCATACCTCAACTTCAAAAGGACTTTGGATTGGGCAGTAGTCCATAACATTCTATAGAAACACCACCTCATTTATCTTCATAGTCCACAAAGCGGCAAGAAATTAAGCAGAAGACTGTGAAACAATTGCACACCTATCACAGAGTGCATGTGGACAAATACCAGGTGATTTTGTGCCCTGTACATTCTTATATAAATATGATCAATGATGTTATTTTTGCTCATATACCTTAAAAGCGTAGGGACACCAGCTCTTTGAAAGAAGGCTTCACACTATGGAGGAATCTGCTCCCTTCTCACCCTGTTTCCACCAGTCACCTCAATTTGTTCCTCATTGAAACCCATCACCTGTTCCCCTTGTAGTACCTCCAAACCACTCAGAGATCTGCTTAACTCCACCTTCCCAGGCACCATCCTCATCTCTCTGACCATAACGCCTTCTGCCCGGGTCTCTCACAGAAACTTGCTAAAACACTTCTATGTCTCTTTTCTCAGTTCCTGTTTCCCTTTTCTTAATGGCTACTCATGGGTATTCCTGACCTTTCAAAGAATCTGCCTTCTTGTCATTCTTACCAATCAGTGCAATCAGCTGGCTCTAATTCTGTCTCATCAGAACCTGGGGCTGCTGCCTGCAGAGGCCAACAGCAAAGCCTACAAGGACTTCTCACGGAGTTCAGAGACACTGGTTAGGAGGTCAGATGCCCTTTCACACAAACAAGAATGCACTCAACCTCAGTTTTGAAAAAAATACGTTGATAAAAATGCACCAAGAAACATCTGGATGAAAAACATTCCCAAAAGCAATAGTAGTAAGTAGAAAATGTTATTATCCAGATATGGCCTTCCTGAGGCATCCTTCTCTTTCTGGGCAAATTCCATGGAAGTCTAAGCTCAGCAA
The DNA here is from genome assembly GCA_013397115.1 of Edolisoma coerulescens. Classification (NCBI taxonomy): domain Eukaryota; kingdom Metazoa; phylum Chordata; class Aves; order Passeriformes; family Campephagidae; genus Edolisoma; species Edolisoma coerulescens. Next base: position 2,486,460 of record VWZW01006249.1, read on the forward strand.
GGTCACCGAAATGATTTGCCTGGCTCCTGTAAGAGGGTCAGTGAAGCAGTAACTGCTCCACGATGTTAGATTGAAAAATGTGCCTGCAACACCACACCTGGGTGATTCAGAGACCTGCAATGCATGAATCCCCACAAAGATCCATCCTTAAGCATAACCTCTAAATTGTAATTTTATACCAGCCTCTTTTCCACCTGTTTTCTCTTTGCACTGAAATTCCTCCCCCTCAACTGTGAGCAGTGAATCTTCCTTTAGAACATGGCAATATTTATTGACTGTACTCTTTGTTCACATCTGTCAGACATGGGAAGTCACCACTGCTTTACAAGACTATCAGTTTTAAGTAATGCCATTCATCACAAAATGGAATAGTGTGAGCAACATTTCCTCAACTGCAATGAATTATACAAGGGTCAGCAAGCTGGAGTCGCGGTTGGCAACACAAACATTGGCCTCAGGTAGCAAACCCATCTTTGCAGCTGTTCTCATCCATATGGGTTCAATGAACTGCAGAGAGTACAGGCCTTCGCTTATTGAGAGTATCTGCTGGAACTATTTCATCTAACCAGCATCATAAAACAACTCTGAAGTAAGGTGAATGCTATTCATCTAAAGCTTGTCTGGTAGCCAACTGCTGACAGAGGGGGAAATAGAGATGGCAAAGCAGCAGATATGGTCGGGAGATGCAGGTGTTCCTGGATTTCAAAACTCAGAGATTAAAACCCCAAGAAGTGGAAACAATGCACCTGTGGTTCACAGGCATCTGGTCACCCCAACGGTGCTCAGCTTCCTGACGAACAATTTCCAGGATCCCTCAGTGCATTTCCTCACCAGCATAATGCCCTTTTAATGGACACGCTGTCAAGCAGATTTGTTCAGCAGCCACACAATTAGCCCTATTTTTGCTCTGAAACAGAAGATTTGTTTATACACATGGTTTTGCAAGTAAGATTATTCTGTGATTAAATGTCGACATTTTACCAGAAGCCTCGTCACTCGTACGCAGCACACACAAAGCTCAGGTTCTCTCTGCCTTCTGATTTACCCCAGCATTCACTAAGATTTTACTTCTAATAATGGGTCCTGCAATAAATTCATTTTTCTAGAAGATACAGTTAACACCACATTGCTTTCCTCAGCCTTGTTTTTGTCTTCACTTCCATCAGTATAATCAGACTCGTAGCAGTTTTCTATTTAAAATAGTGATTGTGCAAACAATTGACCAAGAATGTCAGAAGTCCTTACTGAATTGGTAACTGTTAATTGCAAAAATACTACAAAACTGTCTCAGACTAAAAAAGGAACAGATTCGAAAGACAAGCCTTTAACAGAAATTGCTTCTATAAACAAGAAGCCTAAAGATGCTTCAATTTTCTTTCCTTAATGACATTCAACCTAACAAAATTAATCACAAGTTAAGCACTCCCAAGAATAGAAGAAAAGCTTGTAATAGAAATATCAAAGCCTTCAATGTCAGTTACTAACAGCAATAATTTTCAAGTAACACCACTGACGCAGTTTGCTCAGCCCACAAACTGTAGCATTTTAAACTGTTCACTCAAAGAAACAGGATCTTTGGGAGACACTGTCTTTCCAGTTTAGGATTAGGCTAAGAGAGCCAGGCAGGTATCCCATCTAAGGGATAACAGCCCCATAAATCGTCTTGTTATTAGATAAAATAAGCAAATCCCCTCAAATATGGATGTAGTGTACTGATGGATTGTAGAATAAAATGATGACATTAAAGGATGGCTTCATGACCATATGTATATAAAATTTCATTCTTTTAGATGTTTCCTGGGATGAATTAAATTATGTAAATATATGTTAACAATAATTCATAATATTTTAATAAAATCTTTTTCTTTCTCTTGGCTTCTCAGAAGTGCAGTCCCAGGTGTCCTTAGGGTGGTGCGTGTTTTGTTTTTACACTTTAAGGACACACAAGGTTATACACTTCATAAGCAAGGAAGCACAACTATTGATATATAATGCAGATAATGATGCTGGGCATCCTTTGTCTGGTATCATTCCCAGTTTTTGCTGGGAGCACTGTTCATCAACAAAGTGACTTGGTATCAAGAAAGGGGATTCACATTTTTCAAGTTTTCTGCCAGACAGCTATTCTGGGAAAGAAAAAAGTATTTTGATTTTCTTTTTTTTCCTGTATAGTGGAAGATTAAACAGTGAAGGTGTCTTTACTGTTGACAGATTTTGTATTAGTAAATGCAATCAAATCTACCTAAGACTCATGCCTCGAGTGAACTTACTCACTGAAAAGTACATCCCCAGAGACATTGCTCTCCACATGGTCCCCCTGCTTGTTCAGGCTGTGAAAGTTCGCCAAGTTTAAGGTGACCCTTTCTTTAAAANCAAAGTAGCTGCATAGGAGTTACATAAGAAATATTTTTCAGTGCTGCCAGTTTCATCATCATCAGGATTCTGGCAGAGGTGGGAGGTGATCCTGTGTCCTGGAATGCAGAAAGCTTCCCCACCGCAAAGCAGCTCAAAGAAGCCCATCTGTGACACAACTCTCTGGTTTTCAGGCTGAGCAGAGCAGCCTCTCTGGAGCTTTTGGGCTCTTCCCCCAGTGATGAACACACCACAACTTCACTTGCTCTCAGATATCACAGATACCTCAAGGTCCCACCTTCAGATCAGATTTCCTTTGGGTATTTTCCCTACACCCTGGCTCGCTCCCTGTGCCATGTGCAGAGCTGACTGTTCCCTCTGCTCCTGCACTGGTGTCTCTAATGGTGTCTCTAACAGGCAGTGAGAGGGACAGAACAGCAGACATTAGGACAGAAAAGAGAAACATCCATGGTCACAAAGGTTAAGAACATGAATACCAATGTACAGGGTCACACTACACATCACTTTCAGTTCCTTCTTTCTGCAGCCCATGATCAGAAGCAGATAATTAAAACTGAATCTTTGACAGGTTCTGTCCAACCATCTGAATTTAGAGAGAAGGACCAAGCATCAGATGTAGCCTGTATTTTCAGTTTTCCTTTGATCTCATTCTTTGCTTCATTAGAACTCCACAGGAAATATCTGGAAATTATTTTTCTATTTGGATCCGTATCTGCTCTTTGGGAAGGGGAAATACACAAATTTAACTTTTTTTCCCTCCTTTAAACAGCATTGACATTTAAGGACTTGTGTACTGCTAATGCTTTCAGTTTCAGAGGGTGCTGACTTGACTGAACACTCCTATTTCATTCTTTCTTCTCTTTCTCTTAAGCAAATGTCTCAAAACAGTAACATCTGCAGTAATCATTTAAAAAAAAACCCCAAAACAAATCAACAAACCCCTAAATACGCTTTCTTTTTTTGTGTGAAACATGCTTATTACAACTGCTACATCCATAAAGTTTTCTTACAAAATTCCCATAAATTAATGTTCAACGTGCTGTATTCAAGAGTATGTGTGTTCCTATGGAATCTGCACAGCAGGATCAGGGTCTAGATCGGCAGCATATTCATTGAAACACACCCAGAGCACAAAACATGCACTCATGTCCTCGAGCCACGCTGTGTCACAAACTTCCAGGCTATTTGAGGCTGGCTTTGTGCAAGGGGCTCTCAGTGAAGTCAAGAGTGCTGCACGCAGCAGTGCTGGCAGACCTGGCCCCGAGCATAAATGTCCCCTTGAAATGTGCCCTGAAGTTGAACTCCAAGCTCCACGAGACAAATAGTCAGGGAATTAATGCCAGAGCCAAGCATCTTTTTCCTCACTGCAACTGCCTTGTCCCCGGCCTCCTTTCAATAAAGGGGTGGCAGCCAGCAGAGCTCTCTGCTGCCACGGCGTTCGGGAGCATTGAACACAACCAAACTCTTCTACCAGTGCAAAACCTCCACAGAAACCCAGGCACAAACCCAGGCACACATCACCCAGGGAGCGGCCCTGGATCCTGAGCAGGACCAGTCATACACCAAGTCTGACTACACCCGCAAATATTGATGGGTCTAAAAGCAGTGTTAGGGTGAAAAGTTTCATTGCTTAAAGCACACAGGATCAGCTTGAATTAGAAAACAATATCACTTTTCTCATGTTTTCATACTCTTTGGACCACTTGGCACTGGACTGGTTTAGAGGAACTGACTCTTCCTCAACATGACAGCTTTCCAAAGCTCCTATCATGTGAGCAATATTATTTTCCAAGTGTTGACACACTGATGTCAACGTTACACAGAAATGTCAACATGACACAAATATAAAAATAACACATCATTTACAGGGGAATTATTGTGGGACTAAAAACTTAGCGGCATTTTCCATTGTTACCACAGAGTCCAATTAAGTTACAACCTCCACCTAAAAATCTTGACCTACACGGTTCTCAGATCTTCAGAGTTACAGCCAAACTTCTGTTTCAGACTGTACTTTTATTATTTTTCTGTTACTGCAGAAAAAAGGAAACTCCTAAGCAATGTGAAAATGCACAAAGGACATTTAAAAACTTAACTCCATTTAGGATGGTATTTATCAAATGTTTTCATCTCTAGGATTAAATTTAAGCATGTGTTTGCCAGTCATTGAACAAATGAACTGGATAAGCCCGATTCAAGTTCCTTTAGTGACCTGGGACTCAAGTAAGACAGGCTTTAGCAGCTTTACATTACTTTTGATCCCTTGATTTTTTTAGAGCTACATTAACTTCTGTCAGAATACGATGGTGGTCCCAGCTCCAGCCCCTTAGCTGGATGAACCAGCCACGTGCTGAAGAAAGGCCTCGCAGCTTCCCAGGGAACAGGAAGCAGAACAGAAGGTGGATGGTTGGGGTGAAGAGCTGGAAAAGAAGGATGCACGGCTTTTCCTGTGCCATGGAATCCACACCAAACATGCCAGTGTAGAAAATGGCAGTGGAAAGACTGCAGACTCTTCAGCCTTCTCAGCTGATTGACTCCTGCTGTTCAGGGCCCTTGGGACTGAACTGAGGATACAGAGAGGATTGAAAAATCAAAGATTCTGGCCGCTGAACAACCTCAGTGGTCACAAAGCTTTGTGGAGAACAATCCCCAAATGACTGATTCCACACCCACAAATTAATAATCCCCACTCTAAACCTGACCATAGAGAAAATACACCTGATTAACATAATTCCCTAATATCAGACCAGACATAATTAAGACAATTAATTTTAGTGTTGCTAAATGTTAATACATCCCAAGGTCCCTTCTTCTCTGCCTGTTTACTCTGTCCTCCTCTCTTTTGCTAGAGGTTCTTGTGATAAAGCACTTTTCACTCTAACAAGGTCTCTCTTTAGAATAGCATCCTTAAATTATTTAAATACTCATCTGGTAAACAACACAGTCTTTTTAGCAATAAAGTAAAAATCATGTTGCTTTCTGAACTAATCCCAAGGGAAATGCTGGATTATACAAACTGGTTTATTTCTTAGTCGATAGAAGGTGTGCTCAAGGAACTCTGAGCATCAGGACATTATGATTAAAACCAAACTGTTAAATTTCTAATTCTATGAAAAAAGAAATGCCTGCAAAAGCCCCCTGCGGTAACTGTTCCACACACACAAAGGTGATGAGAAACGCAGAAAGCTCTTGCCAAAAATAAGACTGTACCTTCAGTGTCTGCATAGTACTACTCTACATTCTGCAGATAAAGAGAGAAAAAAGCCTAACCCCTTACAAAAGTGACCAAGAACCCTACCCCTTTTTACCAGCATTACCAGGGCAAAAACTGCCACTGTTCAACTGCCATGTACCTCACTCACCTCTGGAGTGGGATGCACCTCTAGACATTCCTGGGATGCCACAGGATAGCCTCCTATGGAACACACGGTGAAGGACCATCCCCCTCACAAACACCAGCCCAACAAATGTAAGACCATCATTATAAGGAAAAGGGGAAGACACCAAATAATCTGCCTGTGCATAAATCCTTGCCAGGACTTTGCTCGTAAATGATTAACATCCCACGTTGCAGCAGTGACCCTGCTGCAATCCTGTGATCCCTGAGCTGGAGGATGTGGTTCTCTCCAAGTGAGACCTCGAGTCAATATCAAAGCTGAGCAGCACCGAGACTTCCCTGCTCTGTTCCTGTGGCATCCAGCACTGTCTGCCTGCTTCCCCACATCCTCCATGTGCAATATTCTCATTCCCTGCCCTTCTGTCCCACTGAAGCCTGCAGGAACCTTCTGAGTAAAGAAGAGAAGTTTTATCTTCTTTCCCCAAAAGTATCTTCTAACTGGGCACAGAATATTTCGGAGGTTGCAGAAATCAGACATGGGAGGGCAGGTACACAGGAAGAGACAAAAGAGCCATTTACCAGTTTACTACAGCCATAAAAACCCCACAAAGACACTATTTCTGCATGAAAAGAAATGAGTTCCTGCTCTCTGAATATAGGCATAAGTTCACTGCTGATGTAGTTGATTTAAGACCCTTTGCTGTGATGGCAGTGTTGGTAAAAGCTTTAACCATAGTTTTTACGATGCTATTAAGTTTTAGTCATTTGTGGGTTTTGCAGTGTATGAATACTATAGATGCCACCTTAATTAAAAGGTCTTGTCATCTTGTGTAATTAAAAAGAGAAAATGTACTCTCCTATGAATAGCCAGGAACAAATTGAGCAAGCTGCATTATACACGCTAAGTACACAGCAATTTTGTGCCCCTTCCTGTATCATATCTATTCTCCAGCATTCAGTACTTTTTAATAATCCTGTTACAATGTTTTATGTTTAATTGACTTATGAAGTACCAGTGCCATGGCATCTCTGACCATTAATGACAACCAAGTTAAACAAAGTCCTACTTTGCAAATGTGTACAAACTTCACATACACAGAGTGCAGAAGAACGGCTGCATTTCAGGATTTTCATGTATAAACACCCACTAAAAGAGGCATTATTTTTTTCATAAGAAAATATCTAATGGATAATCAGACAGTCTCTTCCCAAAGAGTACATAATAAGGCAAACATCACTTTAAATAGACTTAAACACCCATGCAACTATTTAGTTGGATGGCATATGCACACAAAGTAGATCACACACGTGGCATACACAGCCTAAACATGAAAGTGCACTTCCACAGCTACCTACAAGGGATCCCAGCAGATGGTTACCAGCATGTGTCTGCTCGTGTCAGCTGCAAACACATTCACCTTCGTAAGTCTGGCTCATTATTTCATGTCATAATTTGGAGTCATAATTTGACTCCAACTCAAGGTCTTTCAAGATAATGAAGCAGCAAGTGATTAGCTGCCTTGAGGTTTGTGCCCAGAGCAGGACTTCCTTCAGGATCCACTAGGAACTTTTGACCATGAGAAACATATATCCTACATCCATCGGCAGCCTATGCCCTTAACGCCCCAGGGCATTATATTGAAAGGGCAGCAACAAATGCAGGCCAGTTAGAGAGAAGCATTCTCAAGATTTGCTCTAGACTACGAAGTCAATAATATTTGTGGTGATTTTTGACAGACATTCCTATTGGTCCATGCATCATAGCTCTTGTGTCTGGATCATAAAGAAACTGAACATATCCTCATTCAGAAGTCACGTACAATTCACGTGATCATTACCATTTGTAAAATACACCAATTCCACTGATGTCAAATGAAGCAGAACCTCCTGTCTTTGGGCCTATTTTTAAAGTTATATAACTCCATTGGAAAACTTGTCCTTTAAAGGTGCTAGGTAAGTTAGGCTCAAAAGGATGTTATCTCACAAGTCTTTGCCATTTGACAGTCATTCAAGTGAAAATGTAAAGTTGACGTAAGTATGGAAACCAATTTTTCCCCTTTGTCTAGCAAATAAGTAGGGTCTTCTGTTTTGGAGAGCTGACACCTACCACCATCCAAACAATAACACAGTGGAATTAAGATTGGTACAAGACAGTGCTAACTTGGGGACTGAGATCTTCCCAGCAGCTGAACAGACCATGCTCTCACCTCTCCGCCAGGGAAACAATTCTCCTCCCTGCCATGCTCCCCCTTGGTGCTTTGACTCGCGCAGGAGTTCCCCACAGCTGCTCTAGCTTCTGGGAAGATTGTCACAATCTGCATAGAGGATCCTGGCTTGCTGCCTTGTCCCAGAAGTATCCAGTGCTCCCCTACAGAAGGAAACTCCAAAGCTGCTCCTTGAAAGGAGTTTTTCCTCTTACATCCATGCCAACAGCCACCTTTGGGGCTTTGAGCCCCGCAAGCGCCTGTTTTCTGGCTGCTCTGAGCCTGCAGCTTCTTCTTTGAAGTGCAGCAGCCTTTGGGGAGCATCCTGGGGCGCTTCTGGGCTGCACAGGCAAGCAACAACTGCTGCAGCTTAGACAAGCAAATGCTCCAGAGGAAGAGGCACATTCTAGATGAGAGATGAGCAAAGTTTTTATCACAGATAAAGTAAAGGAGAAAGGTTTTTGAAGGAACTGGAGAAATACTAAGGATACAGGAGGCTTCAAAGCAAAAAAAGTGCAATCATCTTGGCTGTGATAGTGTAAACTAAGTATAAACTAATTAATAATCCAACGGGCAAGCTATTGACAATCAGAATAAACACCCTTAGGCATGGCTCCAAGACGCACGGTCCCACATGGACAGGAGCCCAGCAGCCAGCGAGCAGCCAGTGCAATGCCAGAAACATCCCATCCATTGAGCGAGGGTGGTGGAGCCACATCACAACACACACTGTACTGGCAGCACCCTCAGGGCTAATGACACCTCTGCAAAGGAGGCTCGTGGCATGACTGGCCTTCAGAGTGCAAAGCAACAACCTAACGTTACTTTTATGTTGAAAAGACAGATAAATGTGTATTACTATGCAAACTGTTATCAATTCCTGGTGGTCTTCCCCTCCCTCTAAGCACATACAGCTGTAATAGATGAGTAGCACCCAACCACTGCTCAAGGACTGTTTGGAACACAACCACCTGGAATTGCATCTTGGAACTGTGGGCATGAGACTGAGGGTTATTCTCATATGGACATGCTTTGGAAGCTGGCAATGTCAAAGTCAATGACAGCAGGACAGAGTTAGTACAAAAGACAAAAAACCCCCGCAAACCTGCAAGCTGCAGTAAACTGACTCAGAAGAAACACACAACAGTCATCAGTAAGAGAGCTTGCCCCTCCTTCAGCACTGATGGAGCGAGCACGTCTCATTCTCAGGCTGTGAGCAGCTGCAGCCCACTTCCAGTCTGAATGCCCACTCACAACAGGTACAGGCACACATGGGCTGTTCTTAAACCACCAGTCACCCGAGGACAGGAAGTTTGAATATAGATTAACTTTCCTTATAAGTGTGCTACACCTGGGGGAGGCTAAACCAGCTGCTTCAACAGTCTCTTAGTAGGGCTCCTGTCCATTAAAGAAAGAATAATTCACAGGAAGTGGCTTCAGAGTGGATCAAAGCACAAAGGAGAGAGAAAATTGTAATTTTGAAAAAGATATGCACAAAAACCACATTTGGGCAACTGTGGATTGGTAAGCTCTATTTCCCCTTCAACCTCCAATTGAGCTGTAGCATCTGTCTAGTCTGAGCAGCATAAATACCACTTAGATACTAACTGTGCCACCTTCTGTACAGCTCTGGGTAAATATACACTGCTACATGAGATACAAATAGAAACATACCGTAATTAAAAAAACCCAAAACTCCCACAAAAACTCAGAGTACTCCTGGATTTTACCGACCATCACCACTGATTTGTGCCCCTCACTACTGTTTTAAAGCATGAAATACTCTATAAAAACCTTTAAGTTACAGTGTGAGAAGACAGACTGCTGCATCACTTTCTATTTTACTGTTGATGAAGTATTCTAGACCCTTTTTATCTCATCATTTTACCTAAGTCAACTATATCCAGCATTCAGATGCACAACTCTTTCTTTTGAATTAGTGTGTGATCCATAACCCTTTGTGGATCCAGCCATGTAAGCCAAAATTAAAGGGGAAAAAAAAAAAGGAAAGAAACCAACAGAGAGAAAAAGCAAGCAGGAAACTCCTTGGCTTGAAACCTAGAGGGTGATGCCCCATGCTGCACGGGCTGTTCTCATTATCGTGCTCAGTTACTGACCCCTGTGTATAAGCAGGTTCAGTGCCTTCCTTTCTGGAGTGTGCTGCCTGCTTTTGAACTTGAGATGCTGAGAGACTTTATGAACAGAGCTGTTGTTTTATTTACTCTCAATTAATCATGCTCAACTGTAAACAAAATGTCTGTTTTAGTTCTGTTGACAATTATCCACTTGTCAACATCTCCCTCAAGTACCTTCAGCATCTGGCAACAGCACAAAACTGCTACATCAAAATGAACATTTTGTCTCAATAAAAAGATAGACATGTGGCACAGTTTCATCTGTTTTCTAGCCCATCAACAGTCAGGCTATATTGTCACTGATGCAACCAGACAGTGGTCTATTCCTATGGAATATTTATTTACAAATGGGGAGGGAAGCCAATTTTTGTTTATATTAGTAAGGCAGACTCACAGAAGGAACAAGAGCTCCCACACCTCCTCACAAAGGCAGAAGCCAGCCTTCCCTGCAGTCTGCCCAGTGCCTGCCATAGGCCTCCTGCTCTGCTGGGGCAGGTTCAGTCCCAGCTTCACCAGTCGCCTTGCCAAAAGCTGCAGAGTAGGACTTGTTTATTTTGTGGTGTTCAGCAGATCCCAGTGTAAATGGAGACCACTAACTGGTGCCTCCCCAAATACTTTCAGTGTGATAATCTTTCTACTACCTGCTACGTGGCCTGGGCTTTTTTTGGTCTCTGGGACTCCCGTACCAGTTTGAATTTTGCCATTTTAACCTTGTAAGATATAATTATTCCCATTAGCTAAAAATCCTTCCTGCACTTTACCACAGCCTCCCTCATACTTAAACTGAAAGCTAAAAAGTAAATGCAGAGAGTCTGGCACCTTTTCAGGTACAGTCAGGTACAAATTGGACATTCCTTTTCTTCTGAGGGGAAGGAAGGAATCTTGTCAGGTAGCCTCCCTAACAGGTGAGGAGGTCCGAGGGTTCTGGGCCTATGGAGAACATCCCCTCTGAGGCACCAAAACTGTGTGCCATGGCTCTGGCTACCTGAAATTGTTCATACTATTTGAAACATGATCCTACTGTAGCAAAGTAACGGGAAAATCTGACTAACTTCACTGGAAAACACCCCAACCCTGTGCCTTTTCGCCATAGAACTAAGTTTCCTTCCCGGAATAAAATACTCAGGGGCGCGGGGGAGGGCAGGAGGCTCCACTGAACGTAGCGGTCAGTGAGTGCAGAGAGAGCGCATCCCGGTCCCGGGCCATACCGTGCTCTGGGCGGCTCCCGGCTCCAGCAGCTCCGGGCTGGTCTCGGCGAGGCCGCCGCGCCCTGACACGCGCTAATCAATCTCCGCTGTGTAATTGATTCTAATGAGCGCGGCTGGCTGGCTCCGCGCGCTAACGACCGCCCCAAGTTGGCGGCGGCTCCGGCCGCGCTCGCCGCCCGCAGCGCACAGCCCGGCCGGACCGCCAGCCTCCCCTTTAACCTCCTCCTTCTCCCTCCACAATTAATTGAGATATCTTTTATACTTGATGTGTTGTAAAATTAATGCCTAATTTATGTAATTAGTCAATTAACGGTAATTCTAGCATATGGTGCCAAATGCCCAGAAGGTGTTCTTGTTTCCCAGGTACTTATTTTGATGTCATGAAATGCAGCTAATTAATTTTACATGCATATTAATTTCGGATCTATTTAGCGGCTCCCTTTGTGAAGGCAGATTTAATATTTGTCTTTCTAACCTTTTTGGGCAAATTCCGCGCTCGGTGTTGAAATGGAGGTGACTTTTAAAGCACATTTCCATTGGTCTCCCTTTCCTCTGCGGAGCCTCTGCTGACACTGGGTCGATCCCTCCTGTGTGAAGATGCACAAGGGCTGATTATCTATAGCTTCCCGCACATCTATAACTGTCGCAAGATACGGCTATTGAATTTAAATCCGATTAATATTTAATATTAAACATTTCTGAGGGAATTTTTGTTTGTTTTTTGCAAAGCACAATATCCCACGGACATTTTTTTTAAATAGCTGCTCTTAATACAATGCTCCTTGGAAAAATTATGAGAATTGAAGTATTGCCTAATTAGAAAATGAGCGAAATCCTGATCGCTGGCTTCTGATGTTCGCAGTTCTCCTGATTGAGCTGAGCAACTGCGAGCCCGCTGCCAGCGCGCCCTGCGCTTGGCTGCTCCTCGCCTCGGGAAGCACTCGCGCTCCTCCCCAGCAAAGCGTTCAGGTTACGCTTCTCTCTCTGTCGGAAAGTGATGGCGTTAGATTTTGTCCATAATACTAGGAAAGATGAGATTATGCCTCTTCTTTCTCCAGTTTTTTTTCTGCGCAGAGATTAAGGGGTTAATCGCATCGTGGGCTTTCCCGCTCCCCAGATGCTGAGAAAAGATTTAAGTAGAAAAAGAGATGAAACCCGTAGTCTACGCTTCAAATTCCCAGCGATACCCTTTTTTCCCTTTGCTGCAGCAACACTAATTGCCGCATTACACTTATCTCTGGGGTGAGGGGAGATGAAAATGCACCTGGCTGAGGGGCGCGGGACTCCGCACACGGGGCGGGTGTGCTGCCGCTGCCCGGCCTCCCGCCGGCCCCGGGGAAACGCTTTCCTGCCAAGCGGCAGGGCGGCACTCCGCTCTTTGGGGCGTCTACGCGAGTGCTGTGGCGTCATAAAACTTTTTATCCCCCTTTCTGGATAAATTAATGAGCAATTTAATTAATAAAATCAGAGAGTAGCGTAAGTGCTATGATAATGAAGTTAAATGAGCGCGCAGTAAAATATTCACTAATCCAGCACATTGGCAAATGCCCCCTTAATTCTGCTTAGCACTAAAAGGGTTTTGAGCACCATAATGAGATTCCTCTGTCTGCTAATTAATTGACACTCTCCTGAATATTCATATGTGCTAGCACCAATACGTTCCTAATTGCACCGTGGAATGGATCTCAGAGGAAAGTAAATCGCCATAGACTTAATTAAAATAATGTATGCCAGATCCAGCTCGCTGAAGACGAGACATTTGCCATCAAGCGGTGTAAGAAAGTGGCACCTGGTTTGTAGCGAAAAATGAGGAGAAAATCTTTATCCCTCCCAAGGTGAAGTCAGCAGGGGCTTAGAAGCGCCAGGCTTTTCAGCCTGAAGACCTGAAAGCGAGAGCTTCGCCTTCAACCACCGCTGCCACTGCCGCGACCCGCGAGGGCGGCGCGGAGCCCGTTCGCGGGCGGCGGGGCCGCGCACGGAGTAACGGCGCTCCGCAGTTCAGAGCGGGGGGAGCGGGCTTCGCACGGCGAGGTGGGAGAAATCTGGTCAGGGATGCCCTCTACAGAAGCGTTCGGGGAAAACCGTTTGTCTCCGGCGAGGGAGGGGAGGAGGGGGAGGCAGGGAAGGAGGGAGGGAGCAGCCACATTTGTAAACTTTTCCTTGAGGGGAATCCGGTGCCTTTGAAGCTCAGTCTCTGAATGGATTGTTCTTTGCACCTCCAGACTAATACTGTGAGCTAATATTGTACATTTAAATTGTTCTGCTGTTAAAAGCGTGGCAAGTTGCACAGAGAAATGAGTGCCTGCCGCTGCCTGGCCGCGGCCTCCATCCCGCGCCGGGGGAGCGGGCGGTGGCTGCGCCCGGGGCGCCCCGGGGCTCGCTGCGGCGGGCAGGCAGCGCTCGGGCCCGCGCATCACCGGCTGTCACTGAGAAGCAGATGTGAAGCGCTTCGCTAGGTCTTGTCCTTCCCTACCAGCTCAGGAAACGAAAAGGAAAATTGGTTTCTTGGAAAAGACAGCTTTTAAAAAAATCACCACAGGTTAGAAACTAAAAAGAGTTTATTTGAAGACATACAAATGCATATTTATTATACACATGTAGGCATTAACAATGTAAATTACACCGCCAGCACTTGCTGGTTGTTTATTCATTAGATCTTTAGAAAATCTACATTGCCTGCAGATAGCGGGATGATAATGTGAAATACACAAGCAGTTTACCCAGGCAGCTCCGCCCGGCTCCGCGCAGCTCCGCGCGGGGCTGCCAACAGGTCCGCGGGGCTCAGCGCCGACCCCGGGTCGCTTCCGCTACCGGGCGCTTCTTACAAGTGTAATTCTACCTTGACGAGAGAACGTGCCGACTGAAACTGCCGTCACCCAAAATACAGAGCAAAGGTTTTACAGGTCGCGGCTCAAGAGAGAGCGAACTTAGACGGAAATACTTCCTAGTAGAAGAAATACGAAAGGGCTCTCCTCTGAATGACAGCGCAGACATCTCGGTCTCAGAGCTCAAAAAGCTCTGCCATTCTCAATGCCTCTTATTCCCATGTAAAATCTTTCCTCGCCAAAAGGGGAAAAAATCCTCTATCAAATTCTGTCCTCTTTAGCTGGTTGAATGCTGTATGACTACCATATCTCTCGATAATAAATAGGGAGAAAAAAAATATATGGGAAGAAATCGCTGCGGGGAAATCTTTTCTAAAGTTAGATTCAAAGAATCTCTTCCAGGAACGAAATATTAAAGAAGGTTAATATGGTTTTTTCTGCAGAGCTGAGGGTTGATGGGAAGACGATAGCTTTGCTCGCCTCGGGAGTATAGAGGCCGGGAGCTGAGGCGGGCGGAGGATGTCAACAGATGTAAGGAAGCGATTGAAGCCACTGGACTCGGGAAACGCAATCAGTGCTTCGCCTGCAGCCGCCAGGCTGCCCCGTCCCCGTTCCGTCCTGCCCTCCCGCCCCTCTGCACGGGCCCCGAGCGTGCGGGGCGCTCCACGGCCGAGCTGCCTCCCGCAGCGCTCGCAGCCTCGAGCCGGCCCTGCGGATCCCCCTCGCCGCGGGGTGGGCGCTGAGCCCGGCCCGCAGCATGGGGAGGGGCGAGCAGCCCCTCTGCTTTTGCGGATACACGGTGTGGCCGAAGAAGCGCTGCCCCTTCCCCGTGGGACGGGCCCGCACCTCGCAGCTGCGAGCGCCG